>ML841158.1:22673-55375 GCA_009831015.1 Picea engelmannii
TGGTTCTAAAGTTTGTATGTTTGTAATTGCTAGAATCTATATGGTTTGTATTTGTATTTGTAAAATGTATTTCAATTTCTTACTTTGTATGTGTAATTGTTAGCAGCTAGATGCTTGATGCTTGAATGATTATTCATTAATGTACTACGTAAGATTCATGGAATGATGGATAATATGGAATTTAGATGGCATTTCATATATTGGAAGTATCACAAACATACATGTTTCATAAATTTTGCATCTTGTTTGGCATTCTACATGTTTTCTTTTGAATATATATATATATATATATATATATATATATAAATGCTCCGGAGACGCTTCGCTCCCGACCATTTTTTGAAAAATACGCTCTCACGCTCCCGCTTCCCGCTCCCTCTCCCGCTTTGCTCCCACGCTCTGGCAACACTGGTTGGAGCACTTGCCATGATGATGACCCATGTTCAAAACCCAACAAGACTACTCCCTATGATAATGCAGTTGATCAAGTCTTTCTGAGGTCCTGAAGTCATGGCTTCTTAGCCAAACATCATTGTCTCGTGGAGCCGATATTGTAAGCAGTTTTGTATCCTCTTCAATCAAAAGGGGCTCACTTATCCTAAAAATACTCATTTGACTCACTAGTTAACCATGCGACATTGTCAATGCTTGTGTATTACTAAGGTCTAAAACATAATGGCTTTAATTGCGGTGTATGTGACACACTACATTAAAGTGGATCTTGGGGGAAAATGTCCTTGTTTTCGTCTTTTAGTAATTACCAACCGGAGTTTTTTTCTCAGACCTGCTCAACATTATTTGTGATTCATATGGATCCCTATATGTGGTCCAATATGTATAAATTTTTCCAATAATTTGCCTATGAACATAGAATTTTCTTAATATTTAAGTGTCTAGCCAAACCAAGAAGGTGGATCAAGCTGTAACAATATTCTTGTCTGTATGTGTATTTAGGACCTAAAATCAAGGATCTCTGTTATTGGCTTCCCTAATTTGATATATTTTATCTGTGATCTTTTTAAAATATATTAAATATTGTTACTCTAATTCAGTCTTTCTAAAAAACATTCTATGTAGTTTAAACTTTATTTCAGGATGCAGGTCTATGAGTGTATCATCCTTAGCCCCAAGTTGGGCCATGCCACTCATCAATTCCACCTCTGATACCATTTAATTTATAACATGCTCTGCATATGCAACAATTAGGCAATGCAAACAACATACAATTCATGCATAAACATGTATAGTAAAACATACATAAATTTATATAAGCATTCACACAGTAAATAGCATAAAAAGATACAGATATAATAACAATTATCTTTTTAGTAATTCACCAATTGAGTGCAGACCTCAGACTTTCCTCCCAGCCATAGACTCTGTTGCTCATAAACTGTCAGCAGCAGGTCACCTCCGAGTTGAGGCTAGAAACTCCACCAGGGAAAGGCTTCCCAAGCCAAACTAAGGTCTAACCAATACAATCAAATTTAGGTCAAGGTGCCAACTGCTGCAACTAGCTTACAACCTCTCATTTCCCACAACTTGTTCCACCCCAGGAAGCGTACCCCTTCTTTGCTCAACAGTCCTTCGACTATCCCACTTCTCTTTCGTGGCTTTAGCAGCAGGCCAAACAAAAAGTCTAAGAGCTTTGTAGCTATTGTCCAGTGCACAGGGAAAACAATTCCCAGCAGTTCTCTCACCTAGAGAGAATGCTCACGGGCACAAAAAACTGCTTCTTCAGCTGAAGTTACCCAGGTTTGCTGGTTACAATCAACTCCACGGCTTTCCAAGTACAGGTATGGCTGGAGGATGGCAGGGTGTACGTGAGAAGGATGAGAGTGATGAGTGAATGATGGTAAGCATGATGGAAAATACACTATTTCCCAACTTTATGTATGCATGTTCCCAACTTGACACTTGTCACGTTGGGAACTACCTTGTCCCCACTTGGATGATACGTTTCCCCATCCTTAGGACTTAGGATAAAATATCATATAACTTAGGTTTTAAGAAATATTAATATAATATTCCCCTAGGCTTTCCCCTTGGCTTAGCCCCTCTTCCTAGACTTTTAGTGCCCCTCTCCCTTCTAGTGGAGTTCTAGCCCCCCATACTCTTTTGTTTGCAACAATGATGTATTTTTACTAATAATCTGAGTGTGATTACATATTACAAAGATAGGCTTGCTGGCCTTTTAGCATCCAAGCTCTCCAGCCTATTAATCACACAGGCACTCTGGCCTCAAAACATATATTCAAAGGCTCTCTGGCCCAAAATATCCCTTCTCACCAACTTATATGTACAATTACAATTGGGGTTCGACCTAGGGGTATTGCATTCCCCCCTCTATTTATGCACTGTCCTCAATGCATTATATACACACGTACAATAAAACATCTTCAAAAAGATGTGGGTACTCTTTTTGCATGGCATCTTCATGCTCCTAGGTTGCATTTTTGAGGATTGTAATAAGTCCATTGGACCTTTACCATCCCTATTGCTCGATTCCATAGCAACTTGACTTTCCGATCCAATATGCACACCGGTTGAACTCCGAAGTCTCCTTGCTCCACCTGAATCACATTCCAATCAATTACATGATTAGCATCAGGTACATACTTTTTAAGCAAAGACACATGGAATACATTATGAATGCACATGGATGCAAGTAGTGCAAGCATGTATGCAACATGACCAATCCTCTCCAACATGCTTCCAATAACATGCTTCCAACTTTGAACAGTTTTCCAATTTCATGGAACTTCTCTTGGCCTTATCTTTTAAGAACACATGGTCACCCACTTTAAACTCTCTATGAGTTTTGCCCCTTATTTGCATAGCTTTTTTGCCTGTCTTGAGCAACCTTTAAATTTTGTTTAATCTTCATTATCTGTTCTTCCATTTCCCTTAGTAATTCTGGCCCAACCACTACTCTATCTACTGGGTTTTCCTAGCTCACTGGTGTACTACACTTTCTTCCATATAATGCTTCAAATGGGCTCATCTTCAAAGATGCCTGATATCCATTATTATAAGCAAACTCAACCAAGTGTAGGTAGTCTTCCCATTTTGATGGTTTATCCATCACATGCATCCTCAACATATCCTC
This sequence comes from Picea engelmannii, assembly GCA_009831015.1. Classification (NCBI taxonomy): domain Eukaryota; kingdom Viridiplantae; phylum Streptophyta; class Pinopsida; order Pinales; family Pinaceae; genus Picea; species Picea engelmannii. The sequence goes on from ML841158.1 coordinate 25,783, forward strand.
AATCACCTGATTGACCCTCTCTGTTTGTCCATTTGACTCTAGATGATATGTTGTGCTAAAGTTCAGCTTTGTACCAAATCCTTTAAATAATCCCTTCCAAAAGTTTGTTGTGAACTTGGGATCTCTGTCAGAAACGATTGCCTTAGGCACACCATACAGCCTGGCAATTTCCCTCATATAAATATTTGCAATGTTAACTTCACTGGAATAAAATGAGTAGCTTTAGTGAGCTTATCCACCACCACCATGATGGAATCATGTTGTTTTACTATTCTAGGAAGCTTAGTGATGAAATCAATTGTTACAACTTCCCATTTCCACTCAGGAATGGGCAATGGTTGTAACAAACCTGTTGGATGTCTATGCTCAGCCTTGACCTTCTAACATTTTAAACATCTAGCAATATACTCAACCACCTCTTTCTTCATACCTGGCCAAAAATATTGGCTCTTGACAGCTGCAATTGTTTTCTGGTACCCTCGGTGCCCAACATAAGGCACACTATGCATTTCTCTTAGCTCCAGATTTTTTAGCCCCTGAGAATTTGGTACATAAACTCTGCCCCTGTACACGAGGATTCCATCCTCTCTTAGCTCAGAATCTTGAGTTTTCTATTGAAAATTACCTTGCTGTAATTTTTCCTTGTTTCCATGTAATGCTGATCTGATTGTTCAACTTCCAAATTCTGTCTTTCAAATCGGATCTGTACATGCTATAATGGATGTAGCATGTATCTCATGCACCCTCCTGCTGAGTGCATCGGCCACCTTGTTTTCCTTGCCTTTGATATGCTTTATCTCAAAGTCATACTCACTGAGAAATTCTAGCCATCTACTTTGTCTAGCAATCAAAGTTGGTTGTCCAAACAAATATTTCAAACCACTATGGACTGTCCTCAACTCAAATCTTTTTCCCATGAGATAGTGCCTCCACATCTTTAAGGCATGCACTATGGCTGCCAATTCTAAATCTTGAGTGGCATAATGTCTCTCATGCTCTTTTAACTTCCTTGACTCATAGCATGTCACATGCCCATTTTGACTAAGAACTCCACCAAACCCTTCCTTGCATGCATCGATGCACAGAACAAAATCTTCATTTGGATCAACAATCCTCAAAATTGGTGCACTTGTCAACAAGTTCTTCCAGTGCTGAAAACTTCTCTTACAATCAGAGGTCCATTCAAATCTCACACCCTTCTTTTGCAAAGAAGTGATTGGGTGTGCAATCTTTGAAAAACCTTTAATAAATATTCTATAGTAACCTGCAAGTCCCATGAAAGATCTCACCTCTGAGACATTGTTTAGTACTGACCATCCCTCTATGGCTCTTATCTTCCCAGGATCCACATCTATCCCTTCCTCTGAAATGATATGGCCCAAATAATGAATCTGCCTCTCATAAAATGAACACTTGCTCAACTCCGCATACAATTGATGCTCCCTTAACGCTTGTAGCACCATTCTCAAGTGCTGCTCATGCTCTTCCTCAAACTTGGAGTAAATACGTATGTTATCCAAAAAGACAATGACAAACTTATCCAAGTAATCTCTGTAGATACCATTCATCAAACACATAAAGACAACTGGTGCATTTGACAACCCAAATGGCACCATTGTAAACTCATAATGACCATATTTTGTTTTGAAAGTCGTCTTGCTGAAATCTTCTTCTTTAATTCTCACTTGATGCTTGACCCGAGATCAATCTTGGAGAATATCCTTGCATCTTTTAGCTGATCAAAAAGATCATCTATCCTTGACAAAGGATACTTGTTCTTTACAATCACCTTATTCAACTGCCTGAAGTCAATGCAAAGCCTCAAGGTACCATCCTTTTTTTCCACAAATAATACTGGGGCACCCCAAGGTGAAACACTTGAGCGTATATACCCCTTCTTCAGAAGTTCTTCAATTTGCTTTTGCAATTCCTTCAACTCTGGTGTACTCATCCTATAAGGAGTCTCGGATACTTGGGCTGCTCCAGGAATCAAATTAATTGAGAAGTCGAAATCTCTTTTTGGTGGCAACCCCGGTATCTCTCCAAATACATCCTCAAACTCTTTCAAGACTGCATAGTCTTCAATCCCTGACACTTTATCCTTATTTGTCTCTTCCATATGAGTTGCAAATATTTGGCATCCTTTCCTGAAGCTTTTTTTTAGCTACAAGGTTGAAACCTCTCTGATGGTTACTGCCCTTGGAATTCCTTGAACTGTTCTCAAGTTTCCTTCATCCAAACAAGTAAATGCCTTATTGTAACAATCTAGGACAACATGGTGCTTGTCCAACCATTCTATACCAATTAAATAATCATAAGAACCTAAGGGTATGATATTCAAATTTGCCCTTGTGCTTAGTCCATTCATGTCCATTGGACATTCCTTAACCATATCATTAATTCTTCTTTTAGCTCCTGTAGCTAACTGAACTAGCCAAGATTTCCCAAGCTTGCTTATTTGCAAATGAAATCTTTCCACCAATTTAGGATCTATATAACTATGACTAGCTCGTAATCAATTAAAATAGCAACAGGTTGATCATTGATCTTACCTTCCACTTCAATCATGTGGGATTGAAACTCAACTTGCTTGTTGTCCAAGGGTGCATACATCTTTAGCATGCTTCTGCCCATGTCCTCAACTGTATCAACCTGCTTTACATTGTGAACAATCCTCACTTTTCCACCTCTTTGAGGGCAATCTCTGTACATGTGATCTCCCTCACAACTCCAACATTTAATAGGGTGCTGCCTTGGTCTTTTTTGTTAGAAATAGGGAAAATAACAGGAAATATACCTTTTTAAAATTTTTGTTGGCTAGATCAACAAGAACACAATAACTCTAAACAAATTTGTAGTATAAAAACATTTTTGAGTATACACATCAATTAGATCTAAAACAAACTATGTTTCTGAGCATGCATATCAATTAGATCTGAACCACATAATATTTCTGAGCATGCACAATAATTAGATCTGAAACAAACAATGTTTCTGAGCATGCACATCAATTAGATCTGAACCAAATAATATTTCTGAGCATGCACAATAATTAGATCTGAACTAATAACAATATTTTTGAGCATGCACAACAATTAGATCTGAACTAATAGATCTAAACCATTAAGCATTTCAAAATAGTATATTTGAACTAAACAATAGATAAAACTGAAAATACAATTTCAACTTACCTTTGAAGAAGAACTTGACACATAAGTGTGATGATAAGCCTTTGAATATGCTCAGATAAGTCTAGGGCTCATGGATCAACTTCAAGGGCTTAGATCTCTTAATAATGAGAATGTAGGATTGATTTTCCACCAAGGAGAAACCTCACACAAAGACCACAAAAACCCCAAGCAAAAAAATTCTAGAAACAAACCCTTGTTCCAGTCCAAACTGTTGTTCCAGTTCAAACCCTTGTTCCAGTCCAACGTGGTCAATCTGCAAGGAGAAAAATAGGTGACCACTGCCAAAGGTGAAGGGCCAGCAAGGAGTCCGCATCCCTAAAGGGTTTCAGATCAGCCCAAAGAATGGGACGTCAACCACTTAGGAGAGGTTTGGTAAAAACTTTAACACACAACAAACCCTTGGAAATAATGAAACCTTCAGTGAAAGGGACGACAGACTCTTGGCAACAGTAAACCTTCAACACACAACAACTCTCCACAAGACTTCTGGCAGCAACAGAATTACCCTCCACTCAACAATAAAGGAACAGGCAAACAACAAGGAAAGGAGGCTGTAGCTGCTGCCTGTCAAGGGGAGGCCGCAACAACAGTCAAAGGGGAGGCCGCAGGAATAGTGAAGGGGAGGCCGCAGCAACAGTAGAGCCTCCGAGCAATCCGCCATACTTGAAGAGAAGAGAGTGTGAGTGTAAGGAAAAATGAGGGGAGAGGTTTCTATATATAGTTTTTAGGCTAGGGCTAGGTTATAAAAATATAATTAATAAAATGACTTATTAAATTAATATAAATATTAATTTAATGTCACATTTAAATATTAATTTAATATTCTTATTAAGCCCTAAAAACAAAATTACAAGCCCCCACTCAAACCCAAACTCAAAACCAAAGGGGTGAAGAACAATCAAGGGGTTAGGAGAGATAAAAAGGTTTTCTTAGTGGCAACACATGTCCATATGATTCTCAAGGTAACCAATTAACTTTATCATCACTGCATAAGGGGTACACCCCACAATGTGGTCATGCTCATCTTCCTAATCTCTCCTAGGTCCTGTGGACCATACTAAGAGAGAGGAAGAGGATCACACACCAACACATCTTGGTATTACACCAAGATCTACCTGATCAAAGACCAGGTTGCCCTAGAACACATCTGGGGTCTTATCCACCAAGGTACAAGACCAAGGATCAAACCATTATTTAGGCATGGGTACCCTAGAACACATCTAGGGGCCCTAGACACTTCTAGGGACTTATATCAACCACCAAGGAACACATCCAAGGATTAATCCAAGCTCAGGGCAAGGATTCCCTGTAACATATCCAGGGGCCCTAGAATACATCTAGGGTCTTTACTGCTTGGTCCCAGACCAAAAACCCCAGTCATCTACTGGGGGCCCATACAAGGGTCTTTCTGCTTGGTCCCAGACAAAGAACCTCAGTTATCTACTTGGGGCCCTCACAAGGGTCTTTTCAACTTTGCCATGGCTTCTAACTGCTTGGTCCCAGACCAAGAACTCTAGGAGTGTACTAGGGGCCCTAGTCCACAACTAGGGTCTTATGCCATCCTCCAGGAGAATGGCTCTTGCTGCTGCATTAAATTCAACATTTTTCCCAAGGTTTCTGTCATTTTGGGCTCGTTTGGAGCTGGTTATCCCTAAGAATTATTTTTGAAGAATGGTGGCTTGTTCCCCTTCTTCCTCTGCTCCATCTTACCTTTCTTCTTATCTTTCCAAACCTTTTGGAAAGTCGGTCTTCCTCTACGCTGATCATAGAGGCACTCGACTCTCGTTATTGTTTCATCCAATGTCTTAGGATCATCATATTATATCTTGTCAATGAATATTGATGGCAACCCACTCGGGAATCTTTGAATCTTGACCTGTTCATCCTTGATGAAATCAACATACTTCAACAGCTCCAAAAATCTCCTTTCATACTCATCCAAGGTCATACTCCCAAACTTGAGTTCAAAGAACTCCTTCATCTTCCTATCATAGTAATGCTTGGTCAAGTATTTCTTTTGAAATTGCTTTTCAAACTGCTTCCAAGTGAGTTTCTTCTCATCAATGTGCTTTACTTGCACAAGCTGGTCCCACCACTTTGATGTTTTTCCCTTCAATTGGTAAATGACAATTCTTCCTTCTGCCCATGAGGAATAATTGTGCAACTGAAAATACTTCCTCATTCCCAATAGCCAAGTCTTTGCATCCTCATCTTTCTTGTTCTCACCATCAAAGGTAGGAGGCTTGATCTTATTCATTTCTCCTTGAAGTTCATCTACCCTAGACCCTCTACTATGCTTTTTGACAGGAGATGGACTTGAAGTATTGTGTGTTCTCCTAACTGAATGCCTTGGTGAGTGATGGTGATGCCTTCTAGTACTTCTAGATTCTTCCCTTTTCACATGAGATCTATGACTCCTTGACTTGCTTGATTTTGGCTCTTTATCCACTTTCTTTTCTGTTCTGTCCAAGCTCTGCAACAACTTGATGTTGAAGCCATCCTACTGCTCCTTATCTTTCATAAGTCTCTCATTATCAACTTTATAGCTTAACACATCTCTTTGCAGACTCTTGATAGTCTCTACCAAATTTATGCTTTCCTCTTTGGCTTCTCCATGCCCATTTGATTCTATCCCAACATTACCCATGCTGACACACAACCCCCTGACTTCATCTTCATGGCTGTAAGTCCTCTGTGCCTCTTCCATGCCCTATGGTCTCTTTGTTGATCTTGTTCTGATGTATTTTCCCTTAACTCTGCAAAATTGCAGGAAATAGGATTTGTTAGACTATAATAATTTAACAAATCTATCAATTTATACACCATTTTGCCCTTTAAATACACTAGAAATAGTATTTTTTGTTTCCTTGTGGATTATACAGCTCAATTCAGATTTCTGGGTGAACACCTGGACTCTTCTGTCCAAGACCTTTCCAACAATTGCTTTCTTGCTCAATTCCGAGTTATGAGCAGAAAGTTATGGCCATTTGATCAGTACCCATTTTCTCCTTTTGTACACCTTTCAACTAGGTGTAATTTTGGCTAGGTCCATGCATCTTTTACTGCAACTCCTTTGGAAGTTTGATAGGAGCTCAACTAGGTTCCTTCATGACCATATTTTGGACCATCTGACCACGTTTCACCTTCATCTGAGTTCCAGGCTGCTAGTTACAGCCTGTTGAAGTTTTAGGCCAAGTTGTATTTTTTGCATTGATGGCTACAAGTACCTTCTACCTCCTCTTGTGCACTTTTAGGTGCCCAGATTCAGAATCCAACCCTAGGGATGTCTTTTGTGGCTCAAGAGCTTTCCGTAGACTGCTCCAATGCCCCATTTTGACTCTTGAGTAGGAAGTTATGGCCTTCAGAAGTTAATTGGGCCTCATTTTTACCTTTCATTGTTTGGCTTGTAACTCCCTCATACAGGCTTCGTTTTATGAACAGTTTATTCCATTAGAAAGCTCTCTTCGAGCTCTATCATTTTGGATGCAAAAACTTGTGTCCTGGAAGGACATACAGTTTCATAAAAATTGGACTTCTAAAAATGTTGTTTAGGCCTCCGAAAATGGCCTGCAAGTTAAGCACCTGGAAAATACTCTAATTTTCCTGGTAATTTTAATTATTTTTTGAAAAATTTGATTAAATTCCGTTGACTGGGATGCTGACGTGGCATCTTGGTCCACCTGGCACCTCGAGGTGGCACTATGTTACCCCTGCCCACTTGACCTTGCCTCATCGACCTCCACCACCTTCTATACCCTCTCTTCCTCCTTTCCATACCTTTGTGGGCAGACATATGCTTTAGTTTTTGGGCCCCATAACCCTTCATTGCCCATGTGGCATCTGTTCATTCGTCATCAGGATGACTGGGCCCCGTCCTACGCCAACTCTCTTTGCGCGCACAAACTTGCATGCCGCTTAGATTTGACGGTGGTGGATCGAGAGGGATCAACGACAATCAACGGTTGGGGTTGCATTTCGACCCCCCCCACCGTGTCGACCTTTAACAAAGGGGAGGGGGTCTGAAATGGAAACTGTGGGTTTTCGGCCCTGTGACGTGGCGGTCCCATGTTCATTTCGCCCCCCCCTTGGTGGTTTCCAAAACCACTAGGGTACCCTCAAAATAACAGTTCTGGGGACTTGAGGTCATGGTTTTGTAGGTCAGGTTGGTGCTCATCCATTGCGGCTCCACATCACTTGCCACCTGCCACCACTACCATCTACCACCATTGCCACCGTGACAGTACACGTCACCTCTTCCACGTCAGTTGACACGTGGCTACACGTCCTGCTGAGGTCACTGTACAAAAAAAAATACCCAAAATTTTCCATTTTTTTTTTCAAAAATGCAAAAAACGCACAATTTCGTAATTATATCCTCGGGCTGCCATTGTAACTCTGTAACTAGCTTCGTTACAACCAATTCGGCCCTGTAAGCATCAATTTAACCTCTGCTCTTGAAACTCAACTCATCCAGTTCAATTTCTCCATGAATTTAATTGCAAAAATTGGGGCTTTTGCCGAATTTCGCCCCATTTCACCCAATTGCTCCCAATTACGGCATAGGTACACTATAAATTTAAAATTCGGCCATCTACAGGCCCAAACTTATTCATACTGCAATTAAAATTTGGGTTGCTAAATTTCTTCAATTTACTCATAAAATTTCCCAAATTTCACTGCAGAAATTTCGACTAACATGTTGTAGACTTCCCTTTTCGATATTCTTTCTAATAGTTTGCATGCATACTCTGCGAATTTCACTTCTGTGTTTGTTATCTGGCCCAGGCAAGCTCGGTGTTGAAACTGGAGCTCTGATACCACATTGTAGCATCCTTAGCCCCAAGCTGGGCCATGCCACTCATCAATTCTGCCTTTGATACCATTTAATTTATAACATGCTCTTCATATGCAACAATTAGGCAATGCAAACAACATACAATTCATGCATAAACATGTATAGTAAAAATACAAATTTTTTTATAAGCATTCACACAGTAAATAACATAAAAGAACATAGTTAAAATGACACTTATCTTTTTAGTAATTCACCAATTGAGTGTAGACCTCTGACTTTCCTCCAACCATAGACTCTGCTTATCATAAACTCTCAGCAACAGGTCACCCTCGAGCTGAGGCTAGAAACTCCACCAGGGAAGGCTTCTTAAGCCAGACTAAGGTCTAACCAACACAATCAAATTCAGGTCAAGGTGCCAACTGCTGCAACTAGCCTATAGCCTCTCATTTCCCACAGCCTGTCCCACCTCAGGAAGTGTACCCCTTCTCTACTCAACATTGCTTCAACTGTCCCACTTCCCTTTCGAGGCTTCAACAACAAGTTGGACAGAAAGTCTCTGGGCTCTGTAGCTATTGTCCAGTGCACAGGGAAAATGATTCCCAACAGTTCTCTCACCCAGAGAGAATGCTCACAGGCTTGACAACTTGCTTCTTTCGCTCAAGTTACCCAGGTTTGCTGGTTACAATCAGCTCCAAGGCTTTCCAAGTATAGGTATGGCTAATGGATGGCAGGGTGTAAGTGAGAGGGATGAGAGTGATGAGTGAATGATGGTAAGAATGATGGAAAATACACTATTTCCCAACTTTATGTATGCATGTTCCCAACATGACACTTGTCATGTTGGGAACTACCTTTTCCCCACTTGGATGATACATTTCCCCCATCCTTAGGACTTAGGATAAAATATCATATAACTTAGGCTTTAGGAAATATTAATATAATATTCTCTTGGGCTTAAGACCCCTTGGCTTAGCCCCTCTTCTTAGACTCTTAGCCCCCCTCTCCCTTATAGCGGATTTCTAGCCCCCCATACTGAGTGTGATTACACATTACAAAGATAGGCTCGTTGGCCTTTTAGCATCCAGGTTGTCCAACCTATTAATCACGCAAGTAGTTTGGCCTCAAAACATATATACAAAGGCTCTCTGGCCTAAAATATCCTGGCTCACCAGCCTATTTGTACAATTACAATTGGGGTTCGACCTAGGGGTATTATATTGAGGAGTAGAGTTAATGCTTTTAAACAACCTTCTTTCGCCCCTTTTGTACAATGTGATGGAGTGAGTGCCATTTTAGTATCCCTTTATTCTTAATCTGAACACAGTATATATTTATCAACTTTGTAGGTGATACATTGTACCAGATTATCAGAGAGGAGGACTTAGGGCACTTGGATTCTAGCAAGTACAGTCTATATCAAATTGATGACATATTGGGTATGTGTTGTTGACAATTATAGCTTGGACAAGAACTTCCGCGCATTTTCCATGTGAACGTGCGAGAAGTATTTCAATATATTTTCGAAAAGTAATTCTATTTTCGAAAAGCTATTCTATTTTCGAAAAGTAAATTTTATTTTGTAATTCACTTTAGTTAAAAAGTGAAAGTCTTATTTTTAGCAGTTGAGTCCAAAAAGTGTATTTCATGCATGCATGACTTAGACTACAAATAATTGTTGATATTATGGTAGCTGTGGGAGGTATTTACCTCCACGTGTAAACCTGACGAGAATAGAATACTTCGAAAAGCAAGAAGAAACCCTAATGAGTTGGCTAATAACCCTAGAAGACATGTCGGCTCAAGAGGATAATTTATATTAGGTTATTAGCCTCCAAGAGAAGTCGGCCAGAAGAATTAATATATACTGAATAGACAGATACCCGGAATGAGAAGTCGGCCCAGGCAGTTAGCCAGAATTAGTATAAATATAGGAGGCCAGTTCTCATTCTGGTAGGTAGTCTCAGAATTGCAGAGCAACAACTTGTGCACACTGCAGTGCCCAGTCTTGTGCGCAGGTTTGAGGAGAGCTGCCATTGCAGCTGTTGCAGCTAGCAGATCACGTTTGGCTTGGACTATCTCTTGGTTAGGGTTTGGACTATCTGATCAGTTCTTGTTGATGCGCTATCCTTGGGGAAAGGTGCGCTACCCTTTGTTTGGCTATCTAGCCTAGGGTTTGCTTCCAGAATGATTCTCTGTCAAGGTTAAGGTGCTCGGAGGGTGGCTTCGGCCTATGGTTGGGTGACAATAGTGATATTGTGAATGGTAAAACGAGCACATCCATTATATTCTAACAGGTTATGGGCCCACGCCTCCTTCATTCAGTCTAACCGCTGGAAGGAAACATAGTCGTAAGGATATTAAGCTCGTTGAAGAACTGCCGCTAGGGTTTCTAGCAGGAGCAATCACCCTGCACTGCCGCTAGGGTTACTAGCAGGTGTAATTGTAGAAACCCTAATCCTCTTGTTGAGGCAGCTTAAATGAAGGGATTGACCTAATCTCCGGATAGTTCAGTGCACCCTAGCCTAGCGCATCTCCTGGTACTCTAAAAAAGCCGAGACGTGAAGTTTGAGCTTTTGGTCAAATCTAGGGTTGACCAAGTCAAAGCAGCCATGACTTTATTAAATTAGAGAACAAGTTAGATGGAGCTTCTAACTTCAGAGCGTGGAAGACAAGGATTGATCTCATCCTTGCCAAGAATAAAGTGCTGGATATCGTGAAAGGAAAGATCGTGAAACCAGAGTTTGAAGAAGGGAAAGAGAAGGAACCGCAGAACGTTGCAGCCATGGAGAAGTTCAAAGACGGTGACATCAATGCCATGAGTATCATAGTGGATTCTATAAAAGACCATTTGATACCCTACATTTCCCATCTTGACTCATCGAAGAAGATGTACGATGCACTAACAAACCTCTTCTCAGTCAGAAACATTGGACAGGTAATGAGTCTAAAGAATGAGCTCCGTGACATGAAGATGAATGATGATGACAACATAACATCATACTTTGTGCGAATCTCTTAGTTAAGAGATCAACTACAAGCTATTGAAGAGATCATTTCAGAGAAGGAATTGGTAAACGTAGTACTCAATGGTCTTCCCAAGACATGGGATGCATTTTCCGTAAGCATGAACACAAGGAAGGAGTATCCTACATTTGAAGAACTTTGGACTTGCTGTGCTCAAGAAGAATCCAGGATCAGTGCAAAAGAGAAACCCCAAAAGAAGTACGATGATCAAGCCTTCGCAACAAGATTCAAGAATTTCAGGAACAAAAGGAAGTTTGGTTCAAGGAGGAAGCCAAATAAAGAGAAAGACATTTCAGAAGTACAATGCTTCAACTGTCGAAAGTATGGCCACTACAAGAATCATTGTCTCGAGCTAAAGAAAAGGAAGGAGAAACACAAAGCATCAGTTGCTGAAGAAAAGGAACCCACAAAGAAGACTAAGCAGGATGAAAGAGACTTCTTCTTCTAAAGGTAACAATACTCTTCTTAGTTCTTGTACATATCTTCTTCGTATAAGTCTCTGTACATATCTTGTATATCTATCTCTTAAAAATATGTTCCAAGAAGGACTATATCTATGTAAGAACAACAAGATAAGGATTGCTATCACTATACAAGAAAGGATGAAATATATCAAACAAATCTTGTGGAAGCTATTACAAGATAAGCCGAAATCAAAATCAATCTGGAAGAAACCTAGAAGAAAGAAGTCAACAATCAAGAGAAAATTGGAGAAAGACTTATGATGCTTTGCAGAAGACAATAAGGATGCAGACGAAAACGTGGACTCTCCTAGATGGAGGGAGCCGATTATATATCACCATAAAGAAGAGCATGTATTCATACATGAAGCAAGGATTAGGAAGGAGCTAATCCTACGATCCATTGAAGATGATGAAGTATATATCCATGGTAGCAAACATGAAAAGTAGTACGTGTTCAGTTCGACCTTAGAAGAAGTCTTCTTTGAAGAGAAGCCTTAAAGTATCCCTGGTTGTCCATTCACATCCGTGATCCTATGATGAAAGGAAAGAGTGGAATCTTTAGGGCATGGAATCTATAAGAAACTCCATGGATCAAAGTGCTAAAGAAAAACATGAAGAACATGAAGATTCCAAGAAAGAAAGAGAAGCCAGAACAACCAGTCATTGTATCGAGAATCACAAGATCACCAACCTGATATGAACTCACTAAAAGCAATCAAGCAGAGGAACTGAAAGTCGTGATGAAGAACAGTGTATGGAAGACTTATGAATGAAAGCATTGCGAGATCTAGAACTAGAGGTTCTCCCAGATGGAGGGAGAAGACTGTGATGATTACTTGTTCCAGTAAACTAGACATATCTCTACATGAGTCATTATATCATCCGCAACATCCATGAGTTGGAATTCTACATGAGATAAATGCAAAGACTGTTCTCCAGTGCAATTGAACAAAGAGCGTATGAAAAGCAACCTCAAGACTTTGAAGCATACCAGAAAGAGACCCTTGTATGCAGATGGAAGAAGATAACTTGGTGGAGAACCTCCAGTGCACAKYAGAAGYGTGGTGAAGATTTTCTATAACAGAGATATTGTATCAAGATGATTACTCAGTAGATTAGATCTCATGATGACAGAAGAAGTGCCACATGGATATGTTCCAATRTTCCAAACAATGATATACTTTATTGATCAGAGCTACATGAATCCTTTAGAGAAAAATCAGTGTTCTAGACYGAAGTACATTTGAAATCAAGCATCACACTATCCGTGATGAAGTCCAGAAAGGAGAAAGTGGTTCTCCAATACATATCTCCACAGATGAGTAGATAAGCAAACATTTTGGTAAAGCTTCTATCCAAGATGAAAGAGTTTGYGTACTCAAGCTGGAGCTCGTGGAGACGACTTCCTTATTGAAAAATGAAGAGATGACTCCCAGGTAGGGAGGGAGCACTGATATGTATTGATTTATGGACARTCATTTTTCAGTTCGAAAAATGGTCTAGGATGAGCAGTTTCCTTTCCAATTCGGAAAGTSGATTGAGATTTCTGACGGACAGACATTTTCCAGTTCGGAAAATGGTCYAGATTGYTGATGTACCATAGACATCGACTTCCCATTGTGGTTAACATGGGGAGTGGTCTAGGGCAGTCTCTTTTCTTGAGGGTTACTCAAGAAGACTGKCCCGCTGCRTCGGACAACGATTTCTCATTGTGGTTAACATGAGGAATGGTCCGTTTTGGAGGTTGGTATAGGACARTCTTTTCCTCTTGTGGTTAACAGGGGAAATTGTTCGGACARTCATTCCTTAGGGTGTATTCATTCTCTCCAGGTTGCACTTTGTTTAGTGTCGGAGGAATGGCCCAGGGTGGGGAATTGTCCAGGCTCAACAATCAGGGACAKGCATTCCTTAGGGCGGATTCATTCTCTCTASGTTACACTTTGTTTAGTGTCAGAGGAATGGCCCAGRGTGGGGAATSGTCCAGGCTCAGAAATTAGGACAGTTATTTTTCCTTGCTTGAGAAGAATAGTTCAGATAGCTCATCATYGATGTCTTACCTTTTGAAGGTAGATGCTCTYCCGAGATCTCACAGATGTGAGTGGAAGAATGGCCCATATGATTCAGTKTATATCATAACATTGTTTYTGTGCAGGTTGATATCAGAKGATTGTTATGAAGACTGTATGACARTAGATATATACTACTGTGGTGGATGTGTTCCATTGTTTGATCAAGTACTTGTGTGTTACTTGGTGTGGTAGTGTACCRCTGGATTGTAGTTATGTACTACTATGGATAGACACARTTGTGTTCTATTTTRTTTCAATTGTCTTGAAGACTATCAACAGTATTGGAAATGATTATYAACTAGATGGATGATCAAAGAACARAGATTTCCCAGACAGAAAATGGTTCAGAACATTTACTCTTCTAGGACAYATGTCCAGATTAGAAGAATGGCTCTTGTATCACTCTGTGGTGTGAGTGACTTATCCAGCATCATGTCTAATTACTTAGATGGAGTATGGTTTCGAGAGATGATACGGTTGATGATACCGATGGTGATGATGGTGCTCATGATCTAGTCATGAGATAGTCTATGTTGATGCTACCGRGTGAATGGTATGTTCGTGCTCAAGACCATTACYTGTAATACCTCCCTARCTAGGAGGGAGTGTTGATATTATGGTAGYTGCRGGAGGTATTTACCTSCACGTGTAAACCTGACGAGAATAGAATACTTYGGAAAGCAAGAAGAAACCCTAATGAGTTGGCTAATAACCCTAGAAGACATGTCGGCTCAAGAGGATAATTTATATTAGGTTATTAGCCTCCAAGAGAAGAAGTCGGCCAGAAGAATTAATATATACTGAACARACARATACCCAGAATGAGAAGTCGACCCAGGCAGTTAGCCAGRATTAGTATAACTATAGKAGGCCAGTTCCCATTCTGGCAGGCAGTCTCAGAATTGCAGAGCAACAACTTKTGCACAYTGCAGTGCCCAGTCTTGTGCGCAGGTTTGAGGAGAGCTGCCATTGYAGCTGCTGCAGCTAGCAGATCACGTTTGGCTTGGACTATCTTTTGGACTATATGATCAGCTCTTGTTGATGCGCTATCCTTGGGGAAAGGTGCGCTACCYTTTGTTTGGCTATCTAGCCTAKGGTTTGCTTCCGRAATGATTCTCTGTCAAGSTTAAGGTGCTTGGAGGGTGGCTTCGACCTATATGGTTGGGTGACAATAGTGATATTGTCAATGGTAAAACGAGCACATCCATTATATTCTAACACTAATTTCATAAATAGATGAGGGTTTTGGTCTCAGCTAAAACTATAAAGACAAGTCAAGATAGAGAGTTCAAACACACAAGAGAACACATGAGTAGTTGAGCAGGGCAAGTTGAACGACGACGCATGCATGTGTGTGTGTGTGTGAGAGAGAGAGAGAGAGAGAGAGAGAGAGAGAGAAGAGGCGACACACAATTCTGTACATCAGTACAAAAATCTGTACATTCATACATACATAACTGTATCGATTCGTACCATTGTACATAATACGTACAACAAAAAACTGCTATTTTTGGTTTTTTCATCAAGCTGTACTCTCTTGCTAGGTTGTTCCACTTAAGTTCAAGGTGATTTTTTGGTATCTGTGTGGTGTTGTTTTTTGGACAACTTGTGGAGGTCTTTTTGTAAGTTTTTTGAAGGACTCAAAAACAATTATTGAAGGAGTGATTACCTATGTTGTGTGAAATTAATTTTTATGCTTTTGCTATTTGATTTTCACCTATTCTGTGATTAATGCTATGGTTTGAAATTTATATCTCCAATAATTAAATTCAACAATCTACTTGTTTGATTGAGATCGTGAGGACCTTAGTCAACTAGGGCTTGGGTTTTTTCACATGGTATCAGAGCTTATTTCTTTGATTGAGATTCTCTAGGATTTGCAGCGGTAAATCAACTGTAGGGAAGGAGCAGCAGTAGTGAGAGGGTTTTAAAATTAATTTTCAGATTTGGGAGTTTGTGTAGTAGATCTCAGAGATGGCATTAGCTAGCCTTAGGTTTGAGGATAGATTGGATGGTGTCTCGAATTTCTTATCATGGAAGATGAGTGTTACAGTCTTACTAGAAGAGAATGATCTTTGGGATATTGTCAAGAACATTGCTACTCTGCCTACAGATTCGCAGGAGTTAGTAGTTCACAACAAGAGGGTAGTGAAGGCCAAGCGGATAATCTTGGATGCCATAAATGATCATCTGATCCCTCATGTATCCGAGAAGGTGACATTG
The DNA here is from genome assembly GCA_009831015.1 of Picea engelmannii. Taxonomy (NCBI): domain Eukaryota; kingdom Viridiplantae; phylum Streptophyta; class Pinopsida; order Pinales; family Pinaceae; genus Picea; species Picea engelmannii. Next base: position 41,549 of record ML841158.1, read on the forward strand.
AAGGAGATGTTTGATGCTCTGGTTAGTCTCTACCAAAGTCAGAACATAAACAGGAAGACGATATTGTGGAACAAACTCAGATCCATAGTGTTGATCAGGTCAGACATAATCACCGGTTATCTTATGAAGATCACACATATTTGTGATTAACTTGTAACAATTGGGGAGAAGGTTGAAGATGTAGAGATAGTGAACATGGCACTGAATAATTTACCAACTTTGTGGGAACCATTTGTCAAAGGTATTTGCGGTAGGGAAAAGCTTCCTGATTTTGCGAGGCTTTGGGATGACTATATCCAGGAGGAGATTCGAATGGAGTCAAAGGCCGACAAGAAGAATGGTGAAAAGAACCTAGCTCTATTTGGCCAGTCAAATAAAGACAGAGGTAAAGGACCCAACAAGGGTAAGGGAAAGAGTGAGGAGTCAACCTCACAGCTAGGAAAGAAGGACTTGAGTAAAATCAAGTGCTTTAGTTGTCATAAGCATGGCCATTATGGATCAATGTCTAGATAAGAAGAAGGGTAAGGGAAGTAGTAGCAGAAGCAGGTAGCAACCTTTGCAGAAACTCAGATGAATGAGATTGTTGCGAAGTTCGAGAAGGATTTCTCATTGGTATCTTGCCTTTCTACCGGCATGATTCCGAGGAATGTGTGGTATGTGGACAATGGGGCATCTCGACATATGACATTAGCCCAACAATGTTTTCTAGTTTGAAGAAGCAAGACTCGAAGAGTACAGGTTGAGCTTGGTAATGATGCCAAGTACCAAGTAGCAAGAGTTGGTACTATTCCCTTCCAGCTCGAGTTAGGTAATTCTTTAGATTTTGACGATGTCTTGTTTGTACTAGGTCTTAGGAAGAATTTGCTTTTAGTTATGGTTATGGAAGATAAGGGCTTTGCAGTGGAGTTCAAGAACCAACAAGTCCTCATCATGCCGAAGGATTCTAGCCCAAATATAGGTTAGGTAATAGGGGTTAGAGAAGGTAATTTGTACAGGTTGCAGGGTGAACATGTTCGAGCCTTTGTGCATAACAGTGACAACTTGTGCGAGTTGCGGCACAAGAGAATGGGGCACCTGCAGTACAAAACGTTGCCTACTTTTGAGGGAGATAGTCATAGGTCTTCTAGAGTTTAGTATTGAACAACATGGTGTATACATAGGGTTCATGCTTGGCAAGCATGCTAAGGTTGTGTTCCCAAGTAGTGAGCATAGGTCTAAGGGGATTCTAGAACTAGTACATTTGTGGACCGATGTCAGTAGCATCAATAACATGAAGCAAATATTATGTTTCCTTTATTGATGATTTCTCTCGCAAGACTTGGATATACTTCTTAAAGACCAAGGATGAGGTCTTCAACAGGTTTCAGGAGTTCATAGCTCTAGTTGAAACCAGATAGGGAAGAGGATCAAAGTCTTGAGATCGAAAAATTGGGGAGAGTACACCACCAAGGAGTTCTAGGGTTTTTGTAAGAAGGTAGGAATCAAGAGGAAGCTGACAATTCTGTACAACCCACAATAGAATGGGGTTGTAGAGAGGAAAAATTGATCCATCATAGGGGCTTCTAAGGCCATGATACATGACTAGGACTTGTCCATGTTTCTTTGGGTAGAGGCATGTAACACAGTAGTCTACATCCATAATTGGTCTCCTCATAAGATCTTGTAGGACAAGACACTAGAGGAGGCATCCACTTGTGTGAAACCTAAGGTGAGTCATTTCCTCATCTTTGGTTGTCTAGTTTATATCTATGTACCAATAGAGAAGAGGACCAAGTTTGGAGCCCTCCAGGAGGAAGGGTTTGTTTGTGGGTTACAATGAGACTTTAAAGTCTTACAGGGTCTATATTCCAAAGTAGAGGAAGGCATTAGTAAACAAGGATGTAAAGTTTGAGGAAGACTTTGCATCCGAGAAGTCTCATGAGCTTACTCCAGTGGCAGAGGATGAGGAGCAGGAAGCTCTGAAGGTTGAGTCGGGTCCACCAGTGATTTCCAGGGTAGTACAACAACCTTCAGGTGAATAGGGGGAGACAAGAGCCCCTTCCACTTCTGTTAGGATACTTCAATGGTTTAGTCTGACATTGAGGGCCGTTGAGGAGCATGTTGAGACTCCTATGAGCACATTTAGAGAGAGCAGACCTCCGAAGAAATTTCTAGACTATATGGTGTTGATGAGAAGCATTCTAGATTCCAAGCCTTCTAGTTTTCAGGAGGCAACAGATCAACAGGTATGGCCAGATGCCATGGTGGAGCACACGTCCATCATGAAGAATGATGTTTGGGACATAGTGGAGATCGGAGGGGAAGTCAGTTGTGAATTCCAGGTGGCTCTACAAGTTCAAAGTTGCAGATGGAAGCATTGAAAAGTTCAAAGCAAGGTTTTTGGTGAGATGGTTATCCCAGAAAGGGGGAGTGGGCATTGAGGAGACATTTGCTCCAATCGCCAAGTACACTTCCATTAGAGCAGTTGTGTCCTTGGTTTCATTTATGGGATGGACGATACATTAGATGGATGTGAAGATAGCTTTCCTTGATGGGATCATTGAGGAAGAAGTGTACACAGAGCAGCCTTAGGGATTTGAGGTAAGTGGGAAGGAGTCCCATATGTGCAGGCTTAAGAAAGCCTTGTATGGACTCAAGCATGCACCAAGAGCATGGTATTCCAAGATCAATGGCTATCTACAAAGTATGGGCTTCACCAAAAGTGAAGTAGATCCTAACTTATATTATATATTTGTTCAAATTGATTTGCTCATTTTGATGGTGTATGTAGATGTCTTGTTTTTGATAGGTGGAGAGATGCTCATTGCAGATTACAAAGAAGACATGGTAGCTGAGTTCGAGATGAAGGACTTTGGCATGATGCATTACTTCTTGGGATTGAAGGTTTGAGAGAGACCAGGGAAGATTTTCCTTAGGCAGGATAAGTATGCAATTTAGATCCTGAAGAGGTTTGGGATGGAGGATTTCAAACCTATGGCCACTCCCATGATCACTAATCTGAAGAAGGCAACAATTTCAGATTTAGAGTTGGTGGATCCCACATTGTACAAGCAATTGATAGGTTCTTTGATGTATTTGGTCAACATGTCAACACCAGGCCATATATATGTTTTGCAGTGAACACCTTCATTCAATTCATGTTGGAGCCAAGGCAGGAGCATTGGGTAGCAACAAAACATATGCTCAGGTATTTGAGGGGCACAGTGGGGTATTGTTTGAGATATCTTCGAGATGGTGAAGTGAAGTTGTAGGGGTATACAAACTTAGATTGGGTAGGTAGTGCAATAGACATGAAGAGCACCTCAGGGTGTTGCTTTAGCTTGGGATCAACGATGATATCCTGGTTCAGTGGGAAGCATACTTTTGTGGCACTTAGCTCAATAGAGGTAGAACACATTGCAATTAGTATGGCTTGTTGTTAGGCCATTCGGATTTGCAAGTTACTTGCATGATTGTTTGATCAGGAGCTGTATCCCACGTTCAGTTACTGTGATAATCAGAGTTGTATCAAACTCTTTGAGAATCCAGTGTTTCATGCCAAGTCCAACCATATAGAGATCAAATATCACTTCATACGAGATAGGGTTCAGAAGGGAGCGATGGAGCTCTAGTATATTCCCATGGATCAATAGGTAGCTAATATTCTGACCAAGCCCTTGGCAAAGGGAAGTTTGAGGTATTCAGAGACAAACTTGGATTGGTGCAGAATTCCTTCCTCGCTAAGAGGGAGTGTTGAGAATTATAGCTCGGACATGAACTTCCGCTCAGGTTCCATGTGAACATGCGAGAAGTAGTTAGAGATATTTTTGAAAAGTAATTCTATTTTTGAGAAGTGATTCTATTTTGAAAAAGTAAATTCTATTTTTGTATTTCACTTTAGTTAAAATGTGGAAGTCTTATTTTTAGAAGTTGAGTCTAAAAAATGTATTTCATGCATGCATGACGTAGATGAGGAGTAATCTTGGAAATAGATTAGGGTTTTGGTTTTAGCTAAAACTATAAAGACAGGTCAAGATAGAGAGTTCAAACACAAGATAAGATAAGATAATTTTATTAATGTACGACTAATGACCACAAAAGTAGGTCAAAGGGACTGCTGAGTACAATGATGTCAATACAATGCGGGAGTACCAAAAGGTCTCCTATAAAAGGCAAAATGCAGAAAGTAAAGTGCAATAAGGTAGGGAGTGAGATCAGCTCTGAGGCATGAAGAACCCTTGATCCCGAGCTTGGAGACCTGCTCTGAAGATGAAATGTACCGTAGGTGAAGATCTAAGGACGAGAGGAGCCAGAAAAAGAAGAAGAAAGGAAATGGGTCTGTCCTGGAGTGGACCCAACTCTCCTACCATCTGAGGCTGACTGAAGGAAGCTGAGTATAGTAGGGTGTCCCAAGGGGGAGCCGGTAGGCTGCTTGGATCATCCGCTGCATGTTGAGCGATTGAGAGAGAGAGAGTGCAGGCAGTCACAAAAGATGCGTTTCCAGGCAGCGCACAGTTCCGTACATTTGTACGGACATAGCCGTATGGAATCTGTACAGTAGTGCAGTACATCAGCTGTACAGTTTGAACAACAGTGCCATACAGCAGAAAACTGTTGTTTCTGGTTTTTTTTAGCAGGCTGTACTCTCTTGTCAGGTTGTTTTGCTCGAGTTCAAGGTGATTTTTTGGTATCCTTACAGTGCTGTTTTTTGGATAGCTTGTGGAGGTTTCCTTGTGAGTTTTTCGAAGGAATGAAAAGTAGTTATTGAAGGAGTAATTACATGTGGTGTGAAATTAATTTTTATGCTTCTGCTATTTGATTTCCAGCTATTGCGTGATTAATGCTATGGTCTGAAATTTATTTCTGCAATAATTAAATTCAACAATCTACTTGTTTGATTGAGATTAAATAAGGACTTTAGTCACCTAGGGCTTGGGATTTTTCATAGGTGCTTCAAGGTCTTATATAGAAGATGTATACTGAAACTAGAAATATTAGTTTGTTGAATGGACAGCACAACATCAGAGCAGATCTGTGGTCACAAAAGATTGATATAAAGGAAATAGCAGATGTATCTTTTGCAAGGATGCATACTTAACAGTGTTTGCAAACATTTTAACAAATTGTGATCTAGGTTTTCCTTTTTATGAATAAAAAACAAAAATAACTTTGCTTGTGCATGTAAAATAGATGATGATAAGTTTGATCAATGAATCGCTTTGTCATCACACACAAAAAGAAAAACTCCAGCATTTGCTATTTTGCCTTGCATTATAACCCTTGTTTTGATAAGTTTCTAATTTTTTCCCAAGGAAAACCTTGCAGGAAAACCCAAGGGATATCTCCCCACATTTGTGGATGGCATCCCTTGTAAACCTGTCAGCATAAACTAGTGTGCCTCACCCAGAGGGATTTGAACTGGGCACTTGCCAGTACAGAACTAGCCCAAACGCCCAGCAACATTGTGACAATTGGTTGAGCTAAGCCCTTGGTCTTAAAATGTTTGAAACAGTATCATACCACCCTCAAGCACTTGAGTGAGAGTGAGGTTGCTGGTACCTTGCCAGCCCCAATAAACATGCACCTCGCATATGTTCCCAGATGGGCTCGCCGCTCAACTCCCTTGCTTTCCTGTTGGAACGAACTTCAGTGAGATTTGAATCTGGATGGGCAGGGGAAAAGTCCTCTTGCTTTCCTGTCGCACCACATGCTCATGTGCAAGTGATAAGTTTCTATTTAAGTGAATGTTGTAGCCAATTCAGTATTTAACTTGTTGGCTTATTTTATTTCTATTTAAAGATTTACATGAGTTTTATACAAGTTTTTCTTGTGAAATTTGTTTGGGCTTCTGAAAAGTCGTTCCCCAAAACTTTATTTCTAAGAAACCTTTTTGTTTACAAATAACACAAGGTTTGTTATTTTTTGTCTTGTAGTGGCCAGTAAAAGATGTTTTGGGTTAATTCTGGTAGTGGAAACTCTACCCCTCATTGCTAAAGCAAAGGTTTTGAAGATTTGGTACATTGACAATCAAATCAGTTTTGTTGGTGTCTGCAAATTTGGTTTCTTGCAAGCTTTTGTCCTTACGATCATTTAATGGAGCAACAGCCATCGCATTCAACGGGCAAAATTATTAGAATTTTGGGATAGGTCAAAGATTTCATCTGTTGCAATTATATTGATCATCAAGATGCCATAATTGAAACCATTAATTATTTTGTGACAGGTCCCACAACAGTTAAGGTCCGTGTGACAGGATTGACTCCTGGGAAGCATGGCTTTCATCTAGTGAGTATAGGATGAACTTTGGCACTTATGAGTGAATTCCAGATTAGTGGTCCTTATTAATTATTATTTTAAAAAGCCACATATGTGGTTACTATGGAATAAGATCTTTCCTTGGAAAACGCCAGGAATGATTTAATTGTTGAATTATTTTTATTTTGACACATGTTAGGAGTTAATCCTTTACCTTTTTTCTGTTATTTACAGCATGAGTTTGGTGACACTACCAATGGCTGCATTTCAACAGGTGACTTCTCTTCTGTGATTTAGCAAATATTTTGCAGTTTGACGACTTCTTCAAATAACACCTAATATATGTCTTTGTATTAGCTGATGGTCTGGCTATTTATTTTGAAATTTACTTGTTCTCCAGGACCACATTTTAATCCAACAAAATTGACACATGGTGCTCCTGAGGACGATGTACGCCATGCGGGTGACCTGGGAAACATAGTTGCGGGTTCTGATGGTAATTCATATTTGTAACATTTTCTCTCTGATCAGAGAAATAATTTGCTTTGAATAAAGGACTCGGTTTTAAAGGTTTTATGTTTATTAACAGGAGTTGCAGAGGCAACGATTGTTGATAATCAGGTATAGTTGTTCAAGCAGTTGATTTACTTCAGTGAAGCTTTCTTCACTTTTTAACTAGAGCATTATTCTTATTGGAATGAGACTTGCATTCAACGACCAAATGGCTTGAAGATGGTATTGCATGTGCAAAAGTATCCATTTTGTTAGTTCTAGAGTCTATTATTTTGCATTCCATTAAGATTGATATCCTTTTCTGTAACATCTCTTTTTGGTAACAATTCCCTAACCTAATTTTTTTTTATACATGCAGATTCCGTTGACTGGACCAAATGCAGTCATTGGTAGGGCACTTGTTGTCCACGAGTTAGAGGATGACCTCGGGAAAGGTAGGATGTGCTTCCAATGATTTACATTTTCTCTCTCACACATCAATTTTGAAATCTGGATCCATGAAGATGCAACTAATTTCTGTGAATTACACATCCTGCTTTGGTCTCAGGTGGGCATGAACTTAGTCTGACTACCGGCAATGCTGGGGGCAGGTTGGCTTGTGGTATGTGAAAATCCTTCTTTGCTTCCCACTCTTTGTGTAAGGGTGCTATAGTTTTTAAGTGAGAAGAGGAAGCTGTGATGTGTGTGAAGTAATTTGAAACTGTTATATCATTATGTAATTCAAATTAGATCTCTGCTATCCAAGATGGTTAATATTGGGAATAGTGCCCACTCTAATTTGTGTTAGAGTTAGCATATAATAATGGTCATATAATTAAGTTGTAATGTACTTTAGGTTAGGAAATAAGTGACTTTATGTCACATGTCACAAGTAGAGTTGTTTTATATTAGGTTAGAGCTTAATTAATAAAGTGGTTGTATGGGACATTGTATGTATTGACATCCACAACACRTTGTAGATGAACCAAGTACATCATTCTCTCTTTCAGTATCATACAATTTTCATTCTTTGTCCACATTCTTTTGTGTAAAACTGACATGGTATTAGAGTGAGGTTGAGGAGAAGCTAAGGAGAGTGGGTGAAGGCCCGAGAACTACTGTAGTTCAGAGTTAGACCAAGGAACTGCATACACAAGTCAAGCATTTGACAAAACAGGGAAATAAAACTACATGCAAGAGGTTATATTGATTGTATGCAAATGCGATTGAAGTGAGAATTAAAAAAACCAATGTGAAGGGTCCATTGTGAATATTTGTTGTGAGACACCACTCGTGGGAAAGTGAAGAGCCCTGCCACCCATGTGATTTTGAAAAAGGCGTAAAGAGCCCTAGCTGGAGCTGCTAGGAATCGAGCTGCCAAAAAGAAATCGAGTCACTGTGTGAAGAATCCCATGCTTGCTAGGAGAGTTGCCACTGAGAAATAATAGAGGCATAGTCATGATAAAGAGCTATCGTGGTCAAAGGTTGTCATAACACAAAAAGAGCAGAGGCCGTGTCATATCCTGTGAGAGTCACCTTGTTAGAGTTGCATGCCACCTTGATTTAAAGAGATATTGCTATCTTGTTCTCTCAGGAATTGAGCAACCAGGAGCGAGTCACCATACTTTGAAAGAAAATCTGCTGTGAAGGAAGAATCACCAATTGAAGAAAGTCACCATTGTGTAGAACTTGTGTCACCTTGGGAAATTAAAAAAGAGTTATGCTAACTGGAGCAATCGGCTTGTAAAGATGTTAAGTTGGACATAAGAGCTTGGAGTTGCTAGTGGAGTAGAAGCGTGAATCCAAAATGAAGAACTCTAAAGGGTACTTGGTCTAAGGATTGTGTGGAGTCCTGTTTGTAAAGGTGATGCCTTGAAGAGCTAGCTGGTTAGCATCAAAGAAGAGCTGTTGTGGGGAGGAATTGTTACTTGCTGAAGAAGTGAATTTTTTGCCATGTGAACATAATAGGTAGCATGTAGGAGAGAAAAGAGGGAAGGGTATGTAATTTCAAAATAAAAATAAATTGTTTGAGTCTTTGAAGCTTATGATTTCCAGAACATATTTTATTTTTTGAACATAGAAAGATTTTCTTCAGAAGATAAATCATTTTATGAAATTTGGTGTATGAGATTGGCAAGTAATTCTGTGTGGCGATAGGTGTCCGAGTTTGCTGGCATTGTTATTGTATTGGTTTGCAAATTTATGGTGATAGATGGTGGTAGAGTAAATTCACACAGAATGGTAAATGACAAAGAGTTCGATGTTAATTTTATGATACTTGCATTTATGATTTCCACATCTTTCTCTTCTAAGTGGGTTCGTGATAGTTGATGGCTTACCTGATATGGAGAAGACAGAAAGGAAATGTAAGACATGCTCAGATGGAAAGCAACATAAAGAAGCTATCAACATGGGAGGAGTCAAAGTGTTGGAGCTTGTATACATTGAAGTTGTTGGTATGACAAGAACACCATCATTATCAGGTGCACGATAGTTTATGCTTCGTATTGATTATTTTCCACAAAACCATGGGTCTTCTTTCTTAAGAAGAAATAGATGCATTAAATGCTATTATGAAGTTTAAGACAAAGGAAATAAGTGTTTTCTAGGTCTATTATGAAGATTTGTTTGTTACGTTCGTTGATTTTTGTAAGACAGAGGTGTTGGTGAAAGGTGGAGTAATAGAGTTGTAGAAATAATGAAGAAAATGTTGCCAAGTAAGTCACTTCTAGTGTCTAGATGAATATTGGGTTGAAGTGCTAAACATAGCAATATATTTGTTGAATAGGAGTCCCAACGAAGTGGTGATATAAGTCACCCTTGAAGAGGCTTGGACCGGTGTGAAACCAAAGGTAAATCATTTATAAAGATTTGGTTCAATTTCTTATGACGCCACCACACAAAAAACTGTTATTTGTTGGGTATGTTGATGAAAGGAAAGAATATAGGTTTGTGGATCCTTGCAGAAATGAGGTTGTTGTGAGCAGGGATGTTAGAATCAATGAAAATTTTGATATGAATTGGAATAATTATTGGTTTGAGGTTGAAAAATCAGTAGACCTACAGGGTGAAGTGCAAAAGTTTGAGCAGTCATCATGTGATGTTGTGTAGGTAGCACAAGTGGCCGTAGAGCTCCCATAATCCAGAAGGCTTGAAAAAGAAAGTAGAGCTCCCATAGTCTAGTAGGAGAAGGTGGAAGGCTTGAAGATGTAAAAAGAGAAGAACTCCTACAATTCAGTGATGAAAGAAAAGGTGGAAAGGATTGAAGACATTAATAAAAGTGGAATGCTAAATAGAAAAGTGTAAGTAGAGGTGTTGTATGCATTAGGATTAGTCCCAGTGAGAGAAGTACAACATGATTGGTGGATGGATGTAAAGAGACCACATGATTAGACATAAGTGGTTGATGATCAGCCGTAAGAGGTGGAGTTTGTAGGTGTGGATGAGGCTCTTTACAAATTATTGTAGGTTTTAGAGGCTTGGTTCGTGATTTTTGCAACACTCTAGTACTGTTACCGCTCAAATTGTACTTAATGATAAAAGTTATAATCCACAAGGTACAACTTAAGGGAAACTGTTAGGATGATCACCATTGCCACTTCAACAACCTATCCTCGTAACTTTAGGCCGACTCTCCATTGGCTCAAGGGGGGTATCCCTAGTAGGATTATTAAGACCAAGAAATGAGGCACAAGGTGAAGTTGAGAGTAGCCGTAGTAAAACATAGTTTTGGGGTTTTTAGGGTTTTAGAATAAGTGATGGAAGGAGATAGAGATTAGTGCCAAATCCAACTAGGGCAATGGAGTTAAGGTGAATCAAATGGCCTATGAGGTCAAGAAGAAACCCTCCAAAGAATTGGCCTATTTCTTTCAAGGATTAGGGCTTGGGGACTAGAACCAAAGGAAGAATAATCCTTCACCCTATCAAGATCAACAATGAATGTCAAGGTCTACAGGAAGGGAACTTCAATGGAAAAACCTTTACCCACAAGATCATCTATGATTTGATGAACTTACTTGATACTTTTGCTAGGGAACCAAAGGAAAAACAAAGCACAGTGAAAAGTAATCACCAAACCAATAAAGGAAGAAGAAAGGAAATCTTAGAACATCTTCCTCCCAAGTGGTAAACTTATTCCTCAAATGGATTGATCACAAAGGCTTGTAGAAGACTTGAACATTTCGCCATTAATCCTTAAGCACCAAATAGTGACCAAGATAGAGAAGCTTCAAAAATTGACAATATTCATCGACAAAGAAAGAACCCTTTACACCATAAATGCTCCAAGATAGGGAAGAATGAGTGTCCAAGGTGCAACGTTAGCCTCTAAAGGCTCCCAAAGTGTGTAGATGCTCAAGTTTCAACCACCTCCTTTAAGTGTGCAAGTCAAACATCCTAACTTTTCTCCAAGGTGGAATTATGCACTTCCAAGATATAAACATCCTCCAAATCATGAACAAAAACCCTACATGAAGGGGTGGCCCCTACAAGTCAGCTCCAAAATCATGTGCAAGGTCAAAAACCTTCCTTAAATTTGCAATGCAAATCCCCTAGGGTCCTCCAATGTGGGCACATGAAACTTCAAATGAGAGGAGGCTCAACAAGTGATGAAATAACCCTCTATAAGTGGACAACTTCCTCTAAATCAACTCCAACGAGCAAATGTGAGGTCTCCAAGGTGGAAGAACGACCTCATATCAATCAACCTCCATAAATCATGCCAACGTCCTCTCCAAGTCAAGCAATGTCCACACGTGCTAAAGTGGCTAGGAGATAAGTCCTCCAAAGGGGTCAGCTCTCAAAACAAGTTAAGAACAATGCCAAAAGTGATGAAGGAAGAGAGCATCAAGAATCTTGAATGTGGCATTTCAAGAGGTGACCCATGCAAGTGAACATAGCCCAAAATGCCTCGGATGATGCGACTAGTGCCTTGGGAATCACAAGATGCCTTGATAAGTGTGAATTGCATTGGGGATTGTGAAAATGTCCAAAAATATGAATGAAGTTAAAATCATGTCCAAACCCTAGGGGTGCTTCAAGAAAGGGACTATACAGCATTAGAGATTACATCACATGATCAACAATTTTGCCATGAAATCCTCCATCAATGTCCATGGAAACAAGTAAATACCCTAGTTGTCAAAGCTAAAAAATACAAGGCCTAGTGAAAAAATTCATCAGGGTTACCCTTTGCCAGAATGAGGGGTAACAACAAAGTTACCAGAATCGAACCGGTCAACCCCAAAAATCGGAACTGAACCGGAACCGGGAAAAAATCGGATCAAAAAATTGGTCACTAAAAATACATAAAATATTCAAATTTTGAAAAACAAATACATATTCATGTGCATCCATGTGAATCCAAACCATTATACACAAATTTGCAAAGTTTTTCATATATATATAACAAGTAATAATGTATAAAACCAAAAAGCACTAAGAGTAAGTGCACTCCATGAGTCCATAGTCATATCATATATGAATGTTCGAATCAAAATACATCATCAAAAAGGCTCTAAATGGCCTATAAAGTCCAAAAATAACTCTAGAGTCTAGGCTAGACTCTAGAGAGTAGATACTACACAATCTAATAATCTGAATTTGCATACTGAAAGGAAGACTCAGAGTCTGACTCCGACTCAGACACAGAGTCATCATCTACATCCTCAACATGAGTAGACTCAACAGGGGGATTCTGAGCTTGGCTTGATTCCCCTGGTCCAGAAGGCAAAGATACAGGTCCAACATTGATGCACACATTCCCTTGATGTGGCTCGGGATCCAAATCCATCCAAGAAAGGTCTTCATGGTCAAAAGCTGCTGGTTGAGTCTCCACAACCTAATCAGATGAGGGATCAACATCATCCAAGAATATTTTGCTAGATTCAGGGGTCTTGTTCATCAATTGGTTGTGCCTCAACATAAGGTTATACTGAACAAATACCATATCATTCATCCGTTTTTGCTCTAAACGGTTTCTCTTCTTGGTATGTATATGCTCAAAAACACTCCAGTTGCGTTCACACCCAGAAGCACTGCATGTTTGGCTCAATATCCGAAGTACAAAATTCTGCAATTCATGGCACTAACTACCAAATTGCTGCCACCAATAAGCTGCATGTAAAGACAAAGAAGATTTAGCAAAGGAGTTTGAAGTTTGAACTTTGAAAGTTTGATTTAATTTTTGCCATGAATAATATAATTGAAAGACTTTACCATTACATACCTGGTGGATCTTTTGCTCTACTTTGAACAACCATAGCCATGCCAAAGGTACCAATACTCCATTGAAATGCAAGAGTTTGTTGTGTATCTCATCTTGTTTGTTGGAATCAGGGACCATGCACTTAATGCATTTGTATAATCCTTCTTTTACCTCCCCATGTGCTTCAAAATCTTGTGTAATGGTACCTTTCAAAGAGTTAAAACTTAAGAGTCAATGAGTTTGAGCTTTGAAACATTAGTGAAAGTTTAAACATTTGGAAATTAAAATTTAATAATATCTCTTAAAAACTTTGAAATTACTTACTATTTACCTGGGATTCAAGTAATATCCTGCAACATGTAAAGGTCGATGGAGTTGTTTATTCCATCTTTCATCAATGATTCTTCACAAAGGAAGATACTTTTGCCTTCTACCCTGATATGCTTCCTTTATTGCCTCTTTGGCCTGATCCATGGCCTCATAAACAAAACCCATGGTTGGTTTATCACCATCCACCATTCTCAAGACTTTCACAAGAGGCGCACTAAATAGCACTATCTCCTTTGCCCTTTTCCAAAATGCTTTCTCATACACTTTTTCAACAATTTCTTTGCCTTAGGCCTTCTTGCTCCATTGAGATGCATTCCACTCATCACAAGAGAACATCTTCGTCGGGTTGGCTTTTTGGTCAATCATGGATTGCAACGTAAGAAAATTCGTTGCAATACGTGTGATAGTTGACCTGACAAGCTCTCTTCCATCAATGCTTTTTCTCATAAGGTTTAAAACCCATGAGTGGTTGTAAATGTACCTTGTTATGCTTTTACCTTGTTCCACTGTTTTTTTCACCCATTCAATTTTCCCAATATCCTCAAGCATGAGGTCCAAACAATGGG
>ML841158.1:84665-109059 GCA_009831015.1 Picea engelmannii
ATATTCAGATGCGCCCTAACTCAGTGCACCTCTTGGCTCTCTCAGAAGACAGAAATGACGAAGTTGAAGTTTTGGATCAAGGCATGACCAGTTACCAATCAACCAAAGACATGTATGAAACAATCAGTCTCTTACACTACTCATCACTTACCGAGACAATTGAAGACGATATGTGGATAATCGATAGTGGAGCTTCCAGGCACATGATGGGAGATCAAGCTAGATTCTCAAATCTAAATGAGAGAAAGACATCGTACAAAGTGGAGCTTGGAGACAAAATCACTTACCCTGTCGAAGGATTTGAACAAGCCTCCGTCAAGTTGGAATCATGTAATCATGTTCACTTAAGCAATGTTTTATATGTACTTGGTTTAGAAAAGAATCATGTATCAATATCATGTTTAGAAGACAAAGGGAACAGAATAGCCTTCATGGATGGAAAGGTGTTATCATGGCATAAGAATTACAACATAGAAGATGCTAGGGTTATTGGAAGACGTGAAGGAAATCTGTATAGACTATTAAAACGAAATGAAGAAGCTCTAGTACATGACGAAGTTAATCGTAATGAGCTTTGGCATAGAAGGTACGCTCATATCAATTATCAAGCATTACCTTTCCTCAGAAAAATGGTTGAAGGAATACCAGAATTGAAATCCACACACGAAGGAATTTGCAAAGGATGTGCCCTTGGGAAGAATATCAAGAAACCATTCCCAAGCAACAACAAACAGATCCAAGGAAATCCTAGATCTAATACACTCAGATGTTTGCGGTCCAATGCTAGTCAGATCTCTAGGAGGATCTTTCTACTACATAACCTTCATAGATGACTATTCAAGAAAGACATGGTTGTATCTACTAAAATCAAAAGACGAAGTATTCAACAAGTTCCAAGAATTCAAGGTAGAAATAGAAAACCTTACGAACAAGAAGATCAAGACACTAAGAACAGATAATGGAGGAGAGAACAGATAATGGAGGAGAATACACCTCAAAGGAGTTCGTTGGATTCAACAAATCGACAGGGATTAGGAGGGAGCTAACTGTTCCTCATAATCCTCAACAAAACGGTGTAGCAGAAAGAAAGAATAGATCCATCGAAGAAACTGTAAAAGCCTTATTGAATGATCAAGGTCTATCCATGTTCCTATGGGGAGAAGAAACAATGGTGACAATATATGTACAAAACATAAGACCTCGTCATATTTTGAAGAACATGACACCAGAAGAAGCATTCTCAGGTAAGAAACCTAACGTAGAAAACTTAAGAATATTTGGATGTCCAGTTTAATCTCATATTCCCAAAGATAAAAGGAATAAACTAGAACCCTCAGAAAAGAAGGGGATATTTGTGGGATATAGTGATTCATACAAATCCTATAGAATATATATTCCAGAACAACACAAAATAGAAGTAAGTAGAGACGTAATGTTCAATGAAAGGATGGCCTTCATAAAATCTATTGAATAAATTATAGAAGAAGAAGAAATTGAAGAACCAAATGAAGAAAACACAAAAAACAAAAATAACGAAAAGGATCAACCTGATCATCCTATGGAGCCATGTGAGAACATTGATCTAGATATCATACCAAAGAACAAGAAACGACCATCTTGGCTTGAATCCACATTACAAGACGTAGAAATAATCAAGGTTCCAGAAGGAACATCCAGGAAGAGTAAAAGACCGAAAAGATTCTCAAGTTATGCAACATACATGACAAAGCTTCTAGATGAAGAACCTACTACATTCGAAGAAGCAGTCCAAAAGGGGAAATGGAAAGAAGCTATGGCGGAAGAACATTAGTCCATTATGCAAAATGAAGTATGGGAAATTGTACCCAGACCTAAAGAAAAATCAGTGGTAACCTCAAAATGGGTATACAATATCAAACATGCAGCAGATGGAAGCGTGGATAAATATAAGGCAAGATTCGTGGCCAGAGGGTTCTCCCAGAAGGAGGGAGAATATTATGATGAAACCTTTGCTCCGGTGGCAAGGTATACCTCCATCAGAGCTATCATATCTCTTGCTGCTTCCATGGGATGGAATCTACACCAGATGGATGTAAAGTCATCCTTTCTCAACGGAGCTATTGAAGAAGAAGTGTATATTGAACGACCTCAATGATTTGAGGTACATTCCAGAGACACTCACGTTTGGAGATAGAAGAAATCTCTATATGGACTCAAGCAAGCTCCAAGGGCTTGGTACGCCAGAATGGACAACTATCTAACAAGACTTGGTTTCTGCAAGAGTCATGCAGATCTAGACCTTTATTACAAAGTCGTGGACAATGCACCTATGATTCGACTATTATATGTTGATGATTTATTCATAACAGGTGAAGAATCTCTAATCATCCAGTGCAAGAAGGAATTAGCCTATGAATTTGATATGAAAGATCTAGGTCTCATGCATTATTACTTGGGACTAGAAGTATGGCAGAAGCGTGGTGAAGTATTCCTTGGACAAGGAAAGTACACAATAAATATCCTTCAGAAGTTTGGAATGAGGGACTTTAAGTCCATGGAAACTCCTATGAATGCGGATATAAGAAAAGTGAAAGTCCCAGATTCCGATCCAGTAGATCCATCTCTATATCGACAACAAATTGGATCATTGATGTATTTGGTAAATACTCGACCATATATTTTCTTTGTTGTAAATACATTAAGTCAGTTCTAGGTGGAACCTAGACAAGAGCATTGCATAGCTGCAAAGCATGTCCTAAGATATATTCGTGGGACAATAAACCATGGCTTGAGATATACCGCATCCAGTGATATCCAACTTCATGGATTCACAGACTCTGATTGGGCAGGAAGTGCAGAAGACAAAAAGAGTACTTCAGGTATGTGTTTCAGCTTGGTCTCCTCTATGATATCTTGGGGCAGCAGGAAACAAAATTCTGTCGCACTCAGTACAGCAGAAGCAGAGTATATGGCAACTTGTGAAGCATGCACAAAAGAAGTATGGCTAAGGAAGTTAATCTCCCATTTATTTGATCAGAATCCATAATCGACCATAATATATTGTGATAATCAGAGTTGCATAAGATTATCTGAACATCCAGTGTTTCATGAAAGGTCGAAGCACATTGAGATCAAATACTACTTTATTCGAGATAAAGTCCAAGAAGGAGAGGTAAAGATTGAGTATATCCCCACTGGTGAGAAGACAACAGATATCCTGACAAAACCTCTATCCAGAATCAAGTTTGCATATTTCTGAGAGAAGATGGGGATCGTGGAAATAACTCCCTTAGCTGAAAGGGAAGATTCTCCAAGCTAGTAGAAGGTATGGAAAAATATTCTTGAAATTTTTTTATTTTTGTGATTTATTTCTATAATTGAAAAATAGTCCAGATTGGACAGATCCTTTCCTGTTCGGAAAGTGGATTGAGATTTCTGATGCACAGTGACTTCCCATTGTAGTTAACACGGGAGGCAGATTGATTGTTGATGTATCATAGACATCGACTTCCCATTGTGGTTAACATGGGGAGTGGTCTAGGACAGTCATTCTTCTTGGCAGTCACTCTAAGTAGTGGTCAAGTAGAATGGTCTACCTCGCTGGGCAGTCATTCTTTCGAAGTTCACAGTTGTGAGCAGTTTCGAAGAATGATCTATTTTGGAGGTTGATGCAGGACATACATTCCTTAGGGTTATACATTCTCTCCAAGGTGCACTTTGATTAGTGTAGGAGGAATGGCCCAGGGTGGGGAATGGTCCGGACAGTTATTCCTTAGGGTTATACATTCTCTCTAGGGTGCACTTTGATAAGTGTAGGAGGAATGGCCCAGGGTGGGGAATAGTCTAGGCTCATCAATCAAGGGCATTCATTCCTTAGGGTTTATACATTCTCTCCAGGGTGCACTTTAATTAGTGTAGGAGGAATGGCCCAGGGTGAGGAATGGTCCAAACATTTCTTAGGGTTTATACATTCTGTCCAGGGTGCAATTTAATTAGTGTAGGAAGAATGGCCCAGGGTGAAAATGGTCCAAGCTCAGAAATTAGAAATAATCAATCTTCCTTGTTTGAGAAGAATGGGGCAGATAGCCCATTGTTGATATTCTATACTAAGGGAAGATATTCTTTCAGATCTCACAGACGTGAGTGAAAGATTGGCCCAGATGATTTAGTTTTTATCATAACATTGTTTCTATGCGGGTTTCTATCAGATGTTTGTTATGAAGAATATATGACAGTAGATGTAAACTACTGTGGTGGATATGTTCCACTATTCGTGAGGTAGATATTCTTTCAGGACTCACAGATGTGAGTGAAAGATTGGCCTAGAGACTGCTTGTCTCCAGACAGTAGAGATATAATACTGTGGTGGATTTGTTCCACCACAGGTCACAACCAGTTTTCAGGAGATTATATCAGGTGTGTTTTATCAATTGATATTGTACCAGTTGTACCAATTGTACCAGTTGTCATAGGAGATTATCCAGTTGGATAATAATGACGATGCCCGTGTTGCTACCAATTGAATGGTCTATTGTTCTCAAGACCATACATCCCTAGATAATAGAGAGTTTTAATATTATGGTAGATTTGGGAGGTATGAACCTCTATTGTGACCTATGGCGAGACTAGAATCCTCCGAAAGGAAGCAAAGAAATGAAGGAAACCCTAGACAAGTTGTCAACTGCATAAATATATTAAATATGAATTTATTAGTACCCAGAAGGAGAAGTCGTCCCCAGTTAAATTGCCCAGACTACTATAAATACAGGGCACCCATTCTCATTATTCACATCTCAGCAGTTGCAGAGAGAATTGGATCTACGTAGGTGCAGTTGCAGCTTGTGCGCAGGTTTCTGGGAAGGTGTGCGCTAGCCTCTGGGTGGGATCATTTGTTCAGCTTAGTTTCTATTCTTGCTTGGTGCATTAGCCTCTCTTGGCTATTATATTTCTACCAGGATTCTCTTCTCGGTCAAGGTCAAGGTGCTCGGAGGGTGGCTTCGACCTGTGGTTGGGTGACGAGGGTATCGTCAATGGTAAAACGAGCACAATCTTCTATATTCTAACAGATGTTTCCCCGTAGGGGTTTTACCACGTGAAAACATCGATGTGTTGATATTTGATATGTTTATGTGAGTGGTTACTAAAGGTTTTCATCATCTGTTGGAATACCTGTGTTTTCGAACATGGTATCAGAGCTTGTTTGAAGACCCGCTCCTGTTGTAGATCGAGATCGTGAAGCTGAGTTGCCTCATCTCCACTTTCTGTCATTTGCATACATTTTTGGGCTAAGAGGACTGTTCCATTGCGTCCAGAGTGCTCATTTCATTCAGGAACACTTTTTGTTTCACTCGAAAAGGTTTCCGTTTGCCCAAGATACGACCATTACAGTCAAATCCAGAGGTATAAAGCTTGAATACACATTTTTTAAAATTTTTGCAGAGTAGTATTTTGGTTTTGTTTTATTTATTTTCGGGTTGCTACTCTTTTATATATGTGTATTCTCTTTTCCCCACGCCCTGTATGATCTTAGAAAATCATAAATAGATAGGAAAAGGTGCATCTTTCGGGTAAGCTAACTGAGATCTAACCCATGTTGTCATCGAGTGGAATTTTTTTCTTGTGTGAAAAGAGTTTTTCGAGAGATAACAACAACAACAACACCCCCAATCCTCCTTTTGAACATTACAATATGTTTTGCTAGATCATTTGGTTAAAAGTTTCCTTATTAAGTAAGAGGTCTTGAGTTCAAGTCTCTCTTTTGTTACCATTTTAGAAAAAGTTCATGCTAAAATTGTAAAGTGTATTTCACTTCAAGTATAAAAGTGAATCACTATAAGTAGCTTTAATATTTTATTTTAGAGCTATTTATTTTGTATGCAACTTTTTTGTTATAAAGTAACTTCATTGTAAAAGTGATCCCCACTTCTCTTTATAAAAGTGGGTCACTTCATAAAGCAACTTACACAATCACGTGGTCATTTGGTTACCGATTGTGCCTTTTTTTTAAAGGGCATAACTCTAACATCGGAAGTCCGTTTTAGTGTCATTTATTTTAAAACCGCATAACTTTTCGATCTCTTTCCATCTAGATCATCAGTTTCAGTTTTTAAATACATATTATATGCATATTTAATATGGCTTCTACAAGTACTGTATTGCTTACCAACAACAACTACTTCCAATGAAAATCTCATATGGAAGATTTATTAAGAAGTAAAGGCTTGTACCGGATTACCTTGAGAAAGGAAAAAACACCCACTAATGCTGATAATAAATCCAAGTGGGATAATAGGAATGACGAAGCACGTGGACTAATCGAAATTTTCATCTCTCATGATTTAAGGTACCACCTTCAAGATATTGATGACCCCAAAGAAGCTTGGGACACGATTGAATCTATGTTTGGTAAACTCAATATTATTCGAGCACAACAGTTAGAAAATCAAACACTGACCTTGAGTCCAAATGATTTTTCTTTCCTTGGAGACTATCTATCTAGGTTTAAAACACTCAGAATTTTATGTGAAGAATGTAAGATAAAGATGGAGGAAGAGCGTTGCATCTATCTTATTCTTTCTAAGTTAGGTAGTGCATATTCTGTGTTTGTATCTACCTTTTATGCCATGAGAGAGGCTCTAGGGGAAGAAGCTTATGAAAAACCCACTCTTGAGTTCTTTTGTGCTTCTTTGATTCGAGAGGAAGATAAGATTGTACAATTTGGAGTGATCAACACTGCAGGTCCCTCCAACAAAGCCTAAGTTTCCCAGCAGAAAGATAACCCCAAGTATCCCAAGAAGCAACATCCTCGCTACAACAACAAACAACATAAGGGTCCCAAACCTGCTCAGACAACTTCAACTCCTACTGGTGACAAAGGAGCAAAATATAAAAGTAAGAGTACTAACAGGCATTGCAACTTTTGTGATAAATATGGTCATGATGAGTCCAAATGTTTCAAGAAGATGGCAGCTTTAGAAGCAGCGATGAAGAAGCACAACATCAATATTGATTCTACTTCTTCTTCTCACGGACATGCACTTTCTGCGTCTGGCTTCTCCTTCCATTCAAATTCTACTACTACTTCTTCTTCTGATGAGTGGCTTATTGATTCAGGAGCATCTTATCATATGGCTAAGGATAAATCCATATTTTATGCTCTAAATGAATGTAATACCAAGAAAATATTTGTTGGTGATGATAGATCTCTTAGTGTTGTAGGATTTGGAACAGTTCAAGTAGATAATGGTCATTTCAATGATGTATTATGTGTTCCAAGTATTTCTTATAACCTTCTATTAGTATATCAAATCATTCATTCAGGTGAAGGTAAAATCGTCAAGTTTTCACCTCACCGAGTTGTAATCAAGGATCTAAAAGATCCTAAGCATGTTCTTGCAACTAGAATTGTTGATGATATTACCAGGTTGTACAAGTTTGACAACTTTGGCTCATCAACTTTTTCATCAGTTTTTGTTGCTCATAGCAATGACTTGAGCAAACTTTGGCATGAACGGTTTGGTCATATAAACTATCGCTCATTGCAAAAACTATGTAATCAACAGATGGTGACTGGTCTTCCTCTTGTTTCATGCAGAGATGGTGTTTGTACTGGTTGTCTTCTCGACAAACATCATCGAGATAGTTTTGACAAACGTGCCTGTTGGCACGCCTCGGGTCCTTTGCAGCTTGTTCACAGTGATTTGTGTGGTCCACTTTCTTCTCCTTCTTTTTATGGGTGCAAGTATTTCTTAACTTTCATTGATGACTTTTCCAGACGTACAAGGCCCTTGTAGAAAAGCAATCTAGACATCAAATTCAAAGGTTAAGAACAGATAATGGAGGTGAATATGTGAACAATAATTTTACAAGCTACTGCACTACATAGGGAATCCAAATGCAACACAGTGTTCCATATACACCACAACAAAATGGTGTTGCTGAGAGAAAGAACCGCACATTAAAAGAAATGGATAATTGTATGATCCAATCTAAGGGATTAAGTCTAAAGTATTGGGCGGAAGCCATCAACTGTGCAAATTACATAGTAAATTGCACTCTTACAAAGGCTCTTAAAAATATAACACCGGAAGAATCTTGGACTAAAATTAAACCAAATGTAAGTCACTTCCATGTATTTGGCAATATAGCATGGGCTCACATTCCTGATGAGAAAAGGAACGCATTGCAGCCTAAAAGTGAGAAGTGTATATTTGTTGGTTATTATAAAGATGTCAAAGGTTACAGGCTTCTTCAATCACATTGTAATGAAATTATTATTAGAATAGATGTTAATTTTGATGAAAATCTCTTGGCCTACGAGCCTAATTCGGTGATTGTTCCTTCTTCGACCCACGAGCCATATTCAAAATTTGTGCCTTCTTATGATATGGTTTCTTCTTCAGATGATGGCAGTGAGGATGAAAATCCACCTCCGCCTACTCACCCTCCTCCAGATGAGTCCTTTGAACCTGAACTAGCACCATCTCCATCGCTTCCTAGATGGGTCCGTTCAACATGAGAAGCAGTTGGTGATATTGTCAGTGATCCTTCAAATCAGCATCAGACACGTTCACAGTTCTAGCGAGCCTCTTCTCTTTTGGCTCAAGTTTCAGAAATTCATGATCCAGAGACATTTGCAGAAGATTCAGGTCATCCAGATTGGGATACAACAATGAATGAAGAGTATTGTTCTTAATTGGAAAACGATAATTGGGATCTTGTACCTATTCCAAAAGGAAGAAAACTTGTTAGATGCAAATGGGTCTACAAAACTAAGTATGCATCAGATGGAAGTGTTGAAAGACACAAGGCTCGGTTAGTTGCCAAAATATTTTCCCAAGTTGAAGGAATTAACTATAATGAAACCTTTGCCTTTGTATCAAAAATGAATTCCATCCGCCTTATTCTTGCCCTTGCTGCCTCACATAAATGGGAGATCCATCAGATGGATGTTAAATCCACCTTCTTGCACAAAGATTTGCAAGAAGAAATCTACATGGAACAACCTCCTGTCTATGTCCAGAATGACTCTAGCCTTGTTTTTCACCTCAAGAAATCTCTTTATGGTCTCAAGCAAGCTCCCTGAGCTTGGTATGACCAAATGGATAGCTTTCGTATTGCCACTGGATTCTCTAGATGCAATTATGATCCTAATTTCTATACCAATAAAGTAGGAAGCCATCTCATAATCCTTGTCCTTTATGTTGATGACCTTATCCTTACTGGTAGTGACTCAAAACTTTTAAACCATGTGAAAACCAGCCTTAAGAAGAAATTTGAAATGACAGACTTAGGCTTTTTGCACTATTTCCTTGGCCTCCAAGTTTTGCAAACCAATGAAGTAATTTTTATTTCCTTGTCTAAGTATGCTTGTGACCTTCTTCGTCGCTTTCACATGGACGATTGTAAACCAACCCCTTCTCCCTTCGATTCTGGACTTAATCTTTCTTCCACCTGTACTTCTCCTGAAGTTGATGCCACCTTGTATTGTCAGTTAGTTGGTAGCCTCTTATACTTGACTCATACCCGTCTTAATCTTTCCTTTGTTGTTGGTCTTGTTTCCCGATATATGCAAACACCCCATGAAATCCATTGGAAAGAAGCTAAAAGGATACTTCGCTATGTTCGTGGTACAGTTCAGTTCGGGATACATTACAGTTCAGGGGGGACTCCTTTATTGGTTGGTTTCACTGATTCAGATTGGGTCGATGACCCTAATGATCGGAAGTCTACTGCAGGTTATGTTTTCTGCCTTGGTTCAGGTCCTATCACTTGGGCCTGTAAGAAACAACATGTTATTGCACTTTCTTCAATAGAAGCAAAGTACCAAGCAATGGTAAATGCAAGTCAGGAAGCCTTGTGGCTTCGACAGATCCTTTCAAAGTTTGGATTCCAGCACCAGCATCCGACCAACCTTTGGTGTGAAAATTAGAGTGCCATCAAGCTCTCCAAAGACCTAGTTCAACATCAGTGTAGCAAACACATCGATCTACACATGCACTTCATCAGAAATCTCGTTCATGATAAAGTTATTGAAGTGCTCTTTTTCCCTGCAGAAGATCAAGTTGCAGACATTTTCACAAAGCCTCTTACAGAAGCGAAGTTTTCCAAACTTCGATATATGTTAGGATTTCAGGAAGTTGTCATTAAGGGGGGACAAGATCTAATGCCTCCTTCCTTCTCCTATTGTGTCACTATTGTAAATCCTTCAATCCTATCCCAAGTTGTTCTTAAGGGGGGATGTTAGGATATTTAGACAGTTAGGAGTTAGTAAGATCTACTTGGTCTATTGTGTTGTTAGTAAAAGTGTGTTTTCTAGTGTGTTTCTTTAGTATGCATTTGTAGTTAGGAAATCCGACGGTCACGATATGTTCCCGACATAGAGTGATCCGATGGTTCATACTCTCCTCGATCTTAATGACCATTGATTTGTGGATTAACACCCGATTGTTCGATGATCTCTATTTAAAGAGCATGGAGAGTCATTTGTCTATGATCGAATGTGAGAAACTCTCTTGTAAAATCTCTCTGTAATCTTTTTATTTTCATTAATAAACTACTCCAAGTGGTCATGTTGGCTGGGGTCGTGGATGTTTCCCGGTGGGGGTTTTACCACGTGAAAACATCGATGTGTTGATCTTTGATCTGGTTATGTGAGTGGTCACTGAAGGTGTTCGTCCTCTGTTGGAATACATGTGTTGTCGAACAATTACTATATCTTTCATAATGAGATAAAATGCTCAGTATGTGTGAGATAAAGTATTTGATGGTGGTAAGGGAAAATCACCTAAAAATATACAACATTCGGAAAAAAAAATCATTGTAATGAATATTTGTCCATATTTCATCCTTTATACAATTAACACTGAGAAAAGAGAAGGAAGATGGGGGGTCTGCGGCTAGGGTTTCCTTAGCCACATACCTTCTACTTCTCTTTGGCGTTTTCGGTGCTCCTGTATGCTCTTCCCTTTCTAGATATCGGAGTGGAATTGGCAGCCACGGTCCTGGTTTATTCGTTGGATTCTAGCTTCGTTTTCGTCTCGGATTCGTGCTTCCCCTCTTGCGAGTTTCCGTTTATTTTTTTATGTGGATCTTTGGTTCCAGAGCAAGTTATGCCTTCCGGAGGGCGGATCTACAAGCTGTTGGAACCTCCCTGACTTGGCTGGGTTTTCTTATGTCATTTTCCGATGGGGCCTCGGGTTTTCTTCGATTGAGCGCGTTTGAGCGTGTATGGGGTTTTCTGGAGCCTTTTTGCTCCAACACCTGTTTTATTTCTGAAGATATTTTGGAGCTGCTTTACACTTGGTTCCTCACCCGGACGATGCATCCTCTGCTTGTTCGTGGTTTTGGTGGAAGGTAGTTGTGTTTTTTACGGCTACCCTTTCTCGACGTTTTGGTTCTTCCTACGATGGATCTGGTGGGGTTGATCTTTTCATCTTCGCCTCTTAGTCTTCATCTTGATCTGATTTGGAGCTTCCTTGCTGGCTCCCTCTTGGAGGTTTGTTGGCCATGTGTTGGGTCTTTGGACCTGGGATCTGATGCTTTTTCCTATAGGTTGTTGGGTTTCCTGCTTCTTTCTGGAGGTTGGGTCAGATTGTAACTTTCCCGGTCTATTTTGACATGTTTGTAACTTTGTTTAGTGGCTTAATAGTTAGATCTGGGCCCTAGCAGGCCTCTTTTATTTCTGTTTTTTTTACCCATGTCTGGGGTAGTGCTTCTGGCACTTATTTTAGCTCTCTTTATGGTTCCCTTACTAGTTACTATATACTTGGTTATTTATTCATAGCCAGTATATACCTGCGAATGTAATTTTGTACCTCCTTAATGAAATTACGAATTTTTTCTGTGGAAAAAAAAAAACACTAAGAAAAGAGAAAAAAATTAAACATTCATGTATGAAGAATTATATTGTATAGCTTAACATCTATGTGACATGGGTCTTTGAAAAACCATACAATACTTTCAAGTTCACCAACAAGAAAATAGCATAGAGAAGATTTGTCCTTGAGCCTTCATATAAGAGTTTCAATGTCTTATCAATTAGAGGTATATCATGAACATCATCAAAGTTATATCCATTGGAGTAAATGTGTCATGAATAAATCTATTTATTCTTTCATTCTCAATTATATTAGTATCATCATTTTTCTTCATAGGGTTAACTTTATGATCTCCATATGCTCCATGATATTCATCAACTTGTTCACCTATTTCTACTAAAATTTGACACATCCTAAGGCCACAATTCAATACTAGTATGTTTTGTCTTTGTAATTACAAATGCTCAAATATTTTTGGTATAGATATCAACTATTAAAATGATAAAAAACTTTGTGATGATAATACAAATTAAACACATAATAAATAACTTATCAATAGACGAAATACGTGACACCCTTCAAAGTGTCCATAATCCCTACAATGTTTTTTAATATGAAAACTTTAGAATTCTTCTCCTTTGTAATCCCATGCAATTTTTTGTAAGGTAAACAAAATTTGTCATCACCATATTGCTCCTTTAACCTAGCAACAATCCTAAAATTTTCCTCTTTTTATATCGACATTGTTAACTATATTTACAACAATATCCACTGAAGCAATATCAATACAATCTAAAAATATATTCAAAGAATTCCACAAATATGGAATTTAAAATTTGTTTTCAAATATTTTATTTGAAGATAATTTTGTGTTATACACCTGGTTATGTTATATTGAGAAGAAACATGAATATCACAGAAATTACCAGCATAACAACATAATATAGAGAATAACACACCAAAATGATACCTTTTATTGAAATGGGAGCAATGTTCACTTGTCTCTTCAAGGGGGCAACCTCTAGCAGAGCAACGCTCTGTTACAATAATTCTCAAGACAAATACTTCTCATGCCCTCGAGTCCTATTTATACTAAATCTATCAACCAAAAGAACAATCTAGAGGAAGATCTTTCTAGAAGTGGAAGCTTCTATTAGGTCTTCTTACATTTGACTTGTTCACCTTATTAACTAGGCCTTATTTATAGATATCGACCTTTATTACATGGAAAATATATTATTCTACCTACGTGAGGGATTAGGGAGGTTAGGTCCCTAACATGCCCTCCCCCTTAAAAACAAACTTGTCCTCAAGGCTTGAGATGAAGAAATTACCGCAAAATGTTAACCAACTCCCAGGTGGCATCTTTTGGTTGTGTGTCCTTCCAATAAAAAAAAACTTTCTTGGTGGCGCATTGGCAGAGACGATGCTCTCGTTGGTCCAACACTACTTGTGGCTGCAACCAAATGGAACCTTCTCCAACCAAATTAGGTAGAATGGTATCAATCTAGCACCTAGTGTTGAGTAGTTTCTTTAAGCGGGAAACATGAAAAATGGTGACAACCCCCTTCCCTCCTCTGGGGTTGGCGCGACCTCCCAGTCTAGGATCGTTCAAGTCATCAAACCGAATGGTTTGTTGGGCTCCCGATGGAACCGGTTTCGACTTGACACAGACCCTCTTTCATTTCCTCGGTAGCCACTATGTGGCACCTGTGGACCCTCTCCGTTGGCACTTTTAGCTCCTATGCCAACGAACTTATCTCTCAATGCTAAGATCCTCCCTTGATGTGACCATGGACTATGACTGTGGGTCATATCCCTTTACGACCCCGCACTTCAGGACTTTCATGAGCTTCCTTCTCCTTTTCTCGATTTTTGAATCAATGAATGTTTCAGGACCAGATATACGGTCCTCGTTCTTCTCGCAATCAACGACTATGATCGACCTCGCGAGCTCGAAATTCGCAAGTCCTTTGTCCCCTCGACTTTTCCTTCCTTGATCGTGAATTAGTGATGCATTGATCCCTTGCCACGTGCCTTTCCAGATCCAACGGTCTGGATTTTTAAATCGATCTTCGCGAGTTCACGAAGATCCTTTGCTTGCTCCCAGAAAACCTTATGAAGTTACTACTCCCAAACCTCTCGATCTTCTTCCGCCTATCTCCTCCTTGATAGTGAGTGACCTCTCCTTCTTCGGGACTTCGGCAAGTCCTCAATTCCCTTGCACACTTAACGCAATTTCACCTTTCGATACTTAGGTTGTTCTCGAAGGATTTTTGCTCTCCTTGCAGAAATCTGTGCAACTCTCCTGCGACCTTGCTCGACTTGAAAATTTTCACGGTTCAAGGTTCCTCTACGAGCTTTTCGTGCCCTCCTAGAAACTCATCGCCCTTCCTCCTGAGCTTATAAGGTGAATTCACAACGCCTTATGCGCACTCCTTGTGCTAGGCTCAATTCTTCAACGACTTCTCTCTCGACCTTATGGAAAGGTTCAAGGCATCTCCTTTCCTTTGTCGATGAACTTCTTGCAAAGACTTCCTTCACCAGATTGTTCAACAATTCTAGGACTCCTCTACACCTTCAGCCGTGTAGTTCCTGGGTATGCTCACGCAAGCTTGATTTCCTCCTGGTAGAGTATTTTAGAGTGTTCAGTAACTTTGAAATGTGCCTCTCTCCACACAGTCTTTATTTTCAAGGGACTTAACCGCCTTGAAATTTCTCCCGGAGTCTATGAATAAATCTAGTGTGCCCTCCTGACAACTTCTCTTCTGACTCCACTGAGTTCAGACACGCACTCCTTGTGTTGGCTTTCAGAGCTTCTAATATATTTCACACACTCCTTTCACTTAGCCTAGAGAACCAGACTTAATTCAACACACTCTCGGATAGAAAACTATATCTCTATCCCTGCAAACGATTTCTAACATTCATCTACAACTCAAATGCATGTAAAAGACATTCATCACACAACACTCATTGAACAGAAAGATAAAATAGGAAAAAATTTCATTTTCTATTAATGATGGAATGTCAAATTACAATGGTGGAGTCTGAGCTACAACTGAGACTCGGCTCTCATCAACCTCCAACCTAACCAACCAATCTAACCTTCTAATTGGGAAAAAATACAAATATTTATACAAAAGGAGCTCAAATGAGCTTCCCTCGCAAGCTAACTAATGGTGTCAAATCACCACCCCTAATGCTTATCGAAAGTCCAAATTACAATGATGGCAATTCTGCTCTGAATCAGATGCATATCTATTTCGTTGTCAGTTTATTAATGCCAACCTTATCTCCAGCTTGTGTGAGAGCACAATCTGGCTCTTCCAGCTTGTCTTCAATTAATGCCTAGATCATGCCTTGGATCCTCAAGGAAAAAATGAGAGGGTGGCACATCTGCTTCCTTGAATGTGCATCACGCGTGTTGATTAGCTGGCGTGTGTTGAGATGGAATGATGCTCTTGCATCTTACTCCACAGTGGAAAAAATCATGAGATCCTGCTCATGATCTCTCCAACGTGGATGAAATCCACCTGGATCCCAAACTTTCTCTTGGAGTTGTCTCTCATCTCCTCTCTTCCATTGCTTCTGTTACTGCATCTTCCTTGTTGCTCGTGCAGGTATCTTCTCATCTAGCTTACTCTTGTTGACCGATTCTTCTGTCGACTCCGACATCAGCTTCCTTATCTCTTCGATCACCTCATCCAACTTCTTTATCGATTGGTCCTTATGTTGCAGTCTATCTCGTTTCACTCGCTTCTTGTCGATGGGTGAATCACATTGATTTCCCAAGAAATATTCTTTCTCTATGGCCTTAGCTTTCCACTCTGCTGCATGCTCCACTTCTGCAGTCCCCATACTGAGTTGTCGTTCAACTACTTCCCCTGAAATATTGATCCCTGTTAGTTCTTTGGCTGGCTCTGTTCCATCTTTTCTCAGCTCCTCATGCTGGTGTAATCCCTCATCTGTTTCCAACTTAGCCTGTTGGATGTGCATGCCTTGCACTAACACTCTCCTCTCAAGAGAATCTAATTCTTCACACAGTCCAACAAAGTCTTTGTTGTCTACTCTTTCTTCTGCTGCAGATTCCAGTGTTGTATTCATCTCCTGTCCAGCTTCCTGGCTGAAAACATTGAGCAATTTTGTTGAATGCTCTTCTCCTTCCATCGGGACAAACATCAGTATATGTTCCTTCTCCTCCTTGACAGTCTCTGCTTGTTGTCTCCCTATCGCATCTGTAACATCTATGCTAGCTTCTCCTTGGCCGCTTAGTAGGAATATCTCGACCCCTCCAATGATCAGAACAATCCTACGATCCTTCTCTTCTACTGTGATGAAAGTTTCTAACTTGTCATCATCTTCATTCACGCGGCTTGCAATTCCACATGAATCTCCATCTAAGTGAGGTCCTTCTTCTACCTCCTCATCTGTTAATGGACTCTTGGCTAAGCTCATCTCTTCTCCCTTTCCCACTTGGAAATACGGGATGTCTCCTCTGCCCACCTGGAATTTTATGAGATCCATTGATATGTTCTCATTGCCTACCTAGAAATCTATGAGACTCTTGCAAGATCTCTTTCCCTTATGACTAAGGTTTTTAGCATTCCTCAACCACCTCTTTAAAACTTGTTGCTTCCTTCTAGCACCCAACTTCTGAGTAGTTTTTTCCTTCTGGCACCCAACTTCTGAGTAGGCCATCTGGCTATCCTGTTCAAAGGCCATTCATAACTCCAGTGTATCTTTGACTCCTGCTGCACATTGAATTCTAGCTCCTCCATCTTCGCTCAAATTTCATTGAGTTCCTTTTCCATCTATGCCTTACTCTTATGCAAGTGGACTCTCCCTCGTTCGCATTCATGACCTTCGACGACCATATTTATCTACCTTCAACTCACCTGGTTGCTTACCATCTATCACACACCTTGCAACAGATCCAACAAAGTATCGTACCTTGTCTCCCTGGCTTACAGAAATCAATTAGGCATCATCTCCTTTGTCTCTTTCTCTCTACTGAGAGAACTCAAGCTATGATCTCCTTCCGCCCACACTTTGCAGAAGAAATCTAGATATGATACCACTACTGGTGACAACCCCCTTCCCTCCTTCGAGGCTAGCACGACCTCCCGGTCTAGCATCGTTCAAGTCATCAAACCAAATGATTCATTGGGATCTCGATGGAACCGGTTTCAACTTAACACAGACCCTATTTCACTTCCTCGATACCCACTATGTGGCACCTATGGATCCTCTCCTTTGGTGCTTTTATCTCCTACGCCAATGACCTTAGCTCTCAATTCTAAGATCCTCCCTTGATGTGACCACAGATTGCGACCGTGGGCCAGCTCCCTTCGTGACCCCGCACTTCGAGACTTTTTCGAGCTGCCTTCTCCTTTTCCCGATTTTCGAATCGACGAATGTTTCGGGACCAGATCTACGGCCCTCGTTCTTCTCACTATCAATGACTATGCTCGACCTCATGAGATCAGACTTCGCGAGTCCTTTATCCCCTCGAATATGCCTTCTCCAATCGTGAATCAGTGATGCGTTGATCCCTTACCATGTGCCTTTCCAAATCCAATGGTTTGGATTTTGAAATCACTCTTCGCGACCTCACTAAGATCCTTTGCTTGCTCCCGGAAAACCTTATGAAGTTCCTACTCCTGAACCTCTCAATC
Organism: Picea engelmannii; assembly: GCA_009831015.1. Classification (NCBI taxonomy): domain Eukaryota; kingdom Viridiplantae; phylum Streptophyta; class Pinopsida; order Pinales; family Pinaceae; genus Picea; species Picea engelmannii. The sequence continues at coordinate 102,142 of ML841158.1, forward strand.
TTCTGCCACCTGTCTCCTCCTCGACAATGAGTGACCTCTCAAGTCCTCGATTCCCTTGCACACTTAGAGCAATTTCACCTTTCGAGACTTAGGCTATTCTCGAAGGCTTTCTGCACTCCTTGTAGAAATCTGTGCAACTCTCCTGTGACCTTGCTCGGCTTGAAAACGTTCACGGTTCCAAGTTCCTCTACGATATTCCCGTGCCCTCCTGGAAAATCATCGCCCTTCCTCTTGAGATTATAAGTTGAATTCACAGCACCTTAGGTGCACTCCTTGCACTTGGCTCAGTTCTTCAACGACTTCTCTCTTGGCCTTATGGAAAGGCTCAAGGAATCTCCTTTCCTTTGTCGATGCACTTCTTGCAAAGACTTCCTTCACCAGAATGTTCAGCAATTATGGGACTCCTCTACACCTTCAATCGTGTAATTCCTAGGTATTCTCATGCAAGCTCGATGACCTCCTCACAGAGTATTATAGAGTGTTAAGTAACTCTGAACTGTGCCTCTCTCCACACAAGCTTTATTTTCAAGGGACTTAACCGCCTTGAAATTTCTCCTTGAGTCTGTGAATAAATCTGGTGTGCCCTCCTGGCAGCTTCTCTTCTGACTCCACTGAGTTCATACACGCACTCCTTGTGTCGGATTTCAGAGATTTCAATCTCTGTCACACACTCCTTTCACTTAGCCTAGAGAACCAGACTTAATTCAACACACTCTCAGATAGAAAATTGTATCTCTATCCCTGCATACGATTTCTAACATTCATCTACAAGTCAAATGCATGTAAAATGCATTCATCACACAACACTCATTGAACAGAAAGATAAAACAGGAAAAACTATCATTTTCTATTAATGATGGAATGCCAAATTACAATGGTGGAGTCTGAGCTACAACTGAGACTCGGCTCTCATCAACCTCCAACCTACCCAACCAATCCAACCTTCTAATTGGGAAAAAATACAAAAAATTATACAAGAGGGTCTCAAATGAGCTTCCCTTGCAAGCTAACTAATGGTGTCAAATCACCACCCCTAATGCTTATTGAAAGGCCAAATTACAATGATGGCAATTCTGCTCTAAATCAGACGCATATCTATTTCTTCGTCAGTCTATTAATGGTGACCTTATCTCCATCTTTTGTGAGAGAATGATTTGAATCTTCCATCTTGTCTTCAATTAATTCCTGGATCACGCATTGGATCCTTGATGCAAAAATGAGAGAGCGACACCTCTCCTTCCTTGAATGCGCACCACGCGTGTTGATTAGTTGGGGCATACTGAGATGGAGCGATGTTCCTGCATCATACTCCATAGCGGAAAAAATCATGAGCTCTCCAACGTGGTTGAAATCCACCTGGATCCCAAACTTTCTCCTGGAGATGTCTCTCGGCTCCTCTGTTTCGTTGCTTCTGTTCCCGCATCTTCCCTATTGGAGATGTTGCTCATGCAAGTTTCTTCTAGTCCAGCTTCCTCTTATTGATCGATTCTTCTGTCGACTCTGACATCAACTTCCTTATCTCTTCGATCACCTCATCCAGCTGGTCTTTCTGTTGCAGTCTATCTCATTGCACTTGCTTCTTGTCGATGGGTGAATCACACTGTTTTCCTAAGACATATTCTTCCTCTGTGGCCTTAGCTTGCCACTCTGCTGCATCCTCCACTTCTACAGTCCCCATACTGAACTATCATTCAACTGTTTCCCCTAACAGATTGATCCCTGTCAGTTCTTCTGTTGGCTTTGTTCCATCTTTTCCTAGCTTCTCATGCTAGTGTAGTCCTTCATCTGTTTCCAACTTAGCCTGTTGGATGTGCATGCCTTGCACTACCACTCTCCTCTCAAGAACATCTAATTATTCACACAGTCCAACAAAGTTTATGTTGTTTTCTCTTTCTTCTGCTGCATATTCCAGCGCTGTAGTCATCTCTTGTCCAACTTCCTGGCTGAAAACATTGAGCGATTATGTTGAATTCTCTTCTCCTTCCATCGGGACAGACATCAATATTTGTTCCTTCTCCTCCTTGACAGTCTCTTCTTGCTTTCTCCCTGTCACATCTGCAACATCTGTGCTAGCCTCTCCTCGAATGCTTGGTAGGAATATATCGACTCCTCCAATGATCAGAACGATCCTCCGATCCTTCTCCTTTGTTGTGATGAAATTTTCTAACTTGTCATCATCTTCATTCACGCAACTTGCAGTTCCACATGAATCTCCATCTGAGTGAGGTCCTTCTTCTACCTCCTCATCTTTTAATGGACTCTCGACTGAGCTCATCTCTTCTCCCTTTCCCACCTGGAAATCTGGGGTGTCTCCTCTACCCACCTGACATTTTACGAGATCCACTGAACTGTTCTCATTGCCCACCTAGCAATCTATGAGACTCTTGCCAGATCTCTTTCCCTTATGACTGAGGTTTTCAACATGCCTCAACCACCTCTTTAACACTTTTTGATGCCTTATGGCCAAAAAATTATGTGCAGGCCATATGGCTGTCCTCTTCAAAGGCCATTTGTACCTCCAATGTACCTTTGACTCCTGTTGCATCTTGAATTCTAGCTCCTCCATTTTCGCTTGAATTTCACTGAGCTCCTTGTCCATCTTTGCCTTACTCTTCTGCGAGTAGACTGTCCCTCATTTTCATTCATGACCTTCACCGACCATCTTTCTCTGCCTTCAACTCACCTCGTTTCTTACCATATTCCGCACACCTTGCAACAACTCCAACAGAGTATTGCACCCTGTCTCCCTGGCTTACATAAATCAATTTCGCACCAGCTCCTTTATCTCTTATTCTCTACTGAGATAAATCAAGCTCCGATCTCCTTTTGCAGACACTCCACAGACAAAATCTATCTCTGATACCACTCCTGGTGACAACCCCCTTCGCTCCTCCAGGGCTGGCATGACCTCCCAGTATAGGATCGTTCAAGTCGTCAAACTGAATGGTTCGTTGGGCTCCCGATGGAACTTGTTTCGACTTGACACATGCCCTCTTTCACTTCCTCGGTACCCACTATGTGGCACCTGTGGACCCTCTCCTTTGGCGATTTTATCTCCTACGCCAACGACATTAGCTCTCGATGCTAAGCTCCTCCCTTGATGTGAGCACAGACTGTGACCATGGGCCAACTCCCTTTGCGACCCCGCACTTCGGGACTTTCGTGAGTTGCCTTCTCCTTTTCCCGATTTCCGAATAGGCGAATGCTTTGGGACCAAATCTACGGTCCTCGTTCTTCTCGTGATCAACGGATATGATTGACCTCGTGAGCTCGGACTTCGTGAATCCTTTCTCCCCTCGAATCTGCCTTCTCCGATCACGAATCATCGATGCGCTGATCCCTTTCCACGTGCCTTTCCAGATCCAATGGTGTGGATTTTGAAATCGCTCTTCGCGACTTAGCAAAGATCCTTTGCTTGCTCTCGAAAAACTTACGAAGTTCCTACTCCCGAATCTCTCGATATTCTTCCACCTGACTCCTCCTCGACAGTGAGTGACCTCTCCGTCTTCGGGACTTCGGCAAGTCCTAGATTCCCTTGCACATTTAGCGCAATTTCACCTTTCAAGACTTAGGTTGTTCTTGAAGGATTTTTGCACTCCTTGCATAAATCTGTGCAACTTTCTTGCGACCTTGCTCGGCTTGAAAACCTTCACAGTTCCAAGTTCCTCTGCGAGCTTCTCATGCCCTCCTGGAAACTCATCTCCCTTCCTCCTGAGCTTATAAGGTGAATTCACAACACCTTAGGCGCACTCTTTGCGCTTGGCTCAATTCTTCGACAGCTTCTCTCTTGGCCTTATGGAAAGGTTCAAGGCATCTCCTTTCCTTTGTCGATGCACTTCTTGCAAAGACTTCTTTCACCAGAATGTTCATCAATTTTGGGACTCCTCTACACCTTCAACCGTGTAGTTCCTAGGTATGCTCATGCAAGCTCTATGCTCTCTTGGCAGAGTATTCCAGAGTGTTCAGTAACTTTGAATTGTGCCTCTCTCCACGCGGTCTTTTTTTTCAAGGGACTTAACCACCTTGAAATTTCTCCCTGAGTTTGTGAATAAATCTGGTATGCCCTCCCGTCAACTTCTCTTCTAACTCCACTAAGTTTAGACACACACTCCTTGCATCGAATTTCAGAGATTCCAATATCTGTCGCACACTCCTTGCACTTAGCCTGGAGAACCATAATTAATTCAACACACTCTCGGATAGAAAATTGTATCTCTATCCCTGCAGACGATTTCTAACATTCATCTACAACTCAAATGCATGTAAAAGACATTAATCACACAACATTCATTGAACAAAAAGATAAATCAGGAAAAACTGTGATTTTCTATTAATGATGGAATACCAAATTACAATGGTGGAGTTCAAGATGCAACTGAGACTCGGCTCTCATCAACCTCCAACCTACCCAACCAATCCAACCTTCTAATTGGGAAAAAAATACAAAGATGTATACAAGAGGGGCTCAAATGAGCTTCCCTTGCAAGCTAACTAATGGTGTAAAATCACCACCCCTAATGCTTATCGAAAGGCCAAATTACAATGATGGAAATTCTGCTTCGAATTAGATGCAGATCTATTTCACCGTCAATCTATTAATAGTGACCTTATCTCCATATTGTGTGAGAGAACGATCTGGCTCTTCCATCTTGTCTTCAATTAATACCTGGATCGTGCCTTGGATCCTCGAGGCAAAAATGAGAGGGTGGCGCCTCTCCTTCCTTGAATGCGCACAACGCGTGTTGATTAGCTAGCGTGTGTTGAGATGGATTGATGCTCCCGCATCAAAAAACATGATGGAGCTTAGAGTTATTGGGAAACTCTAACTGGTAGGCCACTGGCCCCACTCTCTTTAGAATACAATAAAGACCATAAAATTTGGGGGTGAGTTTTTGATAGTGTTGGGCTTTGAGTGAAGTCTTCTTATAATGTTGCAGATGAAGAAACACCTAGTCCCCTTCAACAAATTCACGTTCAAAATGACCCTGACATGCTTGTTGTTTCATGCGATTCTGAGCCATGACCAAATTTTATTTGAGAGTGTGGAGAATGGCCATGCATATTGTAAGAGTTTGATCCACTCGTTGAACCTTGGAGACACTGAGCATGTATGATAGAACTGAGGGTGGATTTTGTCCATAGACTACTTCAAACAGAGTAATGTGATTGGTTGTATGGTAAGAGATGTTGTACCACCATTCAACGAGAGGTAACCACTGAACCCACTAATTTTGTCTGTTGGAAGAAAAACACCTCAAATAGGTTTCCAAACACTTGTTTACTGCTTCATTTTGTCCATCAGTTTGAAGATGATATGTTGCGCTGAGATGCAATTCGGCTCCCTAGATTCTGAACAATTCTTGCTAGAAATTGGTGGTAAAAGTTGGAGCACAATAAAAAACAATAGAATGAGGCATGCCATGGAATTTGAAGATATTATCTATAAAAAATTGAGCCATGGTGGATGTTGTGAAAGGGTGTTGAAGAGCACAGAAATGATCATATTTGGAAAGACAATCCACTACAACCATGATGACTGGCTTCTTACTTGATTTAGGTAAGCCAACAATCAAGTCCATAGAAATATCTATCCAAATAGTAGGTGGAATCATAAGTGGTTGGAGTGTGCCCGAAGATTTGACTATATCACCTTTATTGCATTGACAGGTATCACATTCAACCACAAAGGTGTGGATTTCCTGTTTCATACCATCCCAGAAAAAAAAAAAATGTTTGACCCGTTCATAGGTTTTGGTAAAACCAGAATTCCCAGCTATAGGTTAAGCATGAAACTCAGAGAGAACGATGGATTTAAGGTTCGACTATTTGCTTAAATAAATGTGACCATTATAATGAACTTGCCATGGTGCCATGAGTACCCTAGAGAAGCTTGAGGATCATGTTGTAGTGTTTGGATCATTCTAGAAAGTTTGGAGTCTTGCGACCATTCCTGGAGAACCTCCTGAACCCAATTTACAAGAAAGAATGAGAGGGAAAAAAGGGACCTGACTTCTTCATATTTCCTTGAAATGGCATCAACTGCCACATTTTATTTTCCTTTTTTGTAAAGGATCTCATAATCATATCCAAATAGCTTGGTTACCCATTTTTGTTGCTCCAAGGAAAAAATTCGTTGTTTCGGAAAATACTTGAGGCTTTGATTATCAATTTTAATTTTGAAGCGTTTCCCCAAGAGATAAGGACACCAGAGATCCACAACATGAAAAATATCCAACATTTCCTTTTCATAGGTGGATTGAAACAAATGGCGCTCGAACACTTGTTTTCCAGTGAAACCCAATGGTCGACCATATTAAATGAGGACAACCCCAATGCCTTTTTCCTGAGGCGTCACATTCCAGTACAAAGGTCTTGTTGAAGTAAGGGAGAGTCATAATATGAGTAGTGCACATAGTTGCTTTCAAATCTTGGAAGGAATGGTTGGTTGTAGGAGTCCAAGTGAAAGAATTATTTTTAAGGAGCGTTGTGAGGGGAGCTGCAATTTTTCCATAATGATGAACAAACTTGCAATAATATCTCGTCAAACCCAGGAAGCCACACAAACTTTTAAGAGTTTTTGGGCACAACCAATCCTGCATAGCTTCAATTTTCTTTGGATCCACCCTGACACCATCCTTGCATACAATATTCCAAAAGCACATTTAGACTGCTTAAGAAAAATTTTGTGTTAAGAAAGTAGCTACATAACTTGATCCACATGGGTAAGATGGGCTTGCCAAGTTTTACTATAGAAGAGAATATCATCAAATAAAACCAAGACAAAATGATGGAGGAAAGGACATAAGACATGATTCATGAGACTTTGAAAAGTGGAGGGATCATTACAGAGGTCGAATGGCATAACCAAGAACTCATAGTGACCCTCATGAGTTCTGAATGTAGTCTTGGTAATGTATT
>ML841159.1:17054-46029 GCA_009831015.1 Picea engelmannii
GAGAAGTTCTCTTGGTGTAGAGGATCCATGGGCATTGATGCCCTAGATTGTTGACTATGTAACCCTGTAATGCCCTGTATGCAAAGAAAACAACAAGTGGGTGAATGTTGGGTATGTGTTATATTCTTTGCACAAGTATGCAATAGTTACGACCACGGGAAGTTGATGTACTAACTTACCCCAAATGACTTTTGGTGCTTCAGCTCCTAGGGTTAGTTTTTTGGATGTCTAGGGTTTTGAAATTCATGTTTATTGTAAAAATTTCTTCAGAGCCTCATGGTACTTATCTTCTTATAAATGACTGTGTTTGTCACATCTCTTCTCAGAGACAAGCTGCCACCATTCTAGCAAGATTATTTTCAGTCTGCATTTTACAATTTTCAGCATATTTCTTATTTAATACAAACCAAGGTTGATTGAATCTTTGTTATTTTTTACTATGTCTCTATGTTAATATTATAAATTTGTGGTTTCATTTTGTTCCGCTCGTAAATCCAAATCAGTGGTATCAGAACGGTCTAATCCTTGTCATTTTTTTAATGCATGTCCCCGACACGGTCAGGGTATAGAGAGTTGGGTCTCAAGCTTGTTTCTCTTGAGGATAACTTCTCACGCACACCCAAGAAACCGTCCATGGCAAGAAAAAAGGAAGACAAGGGGACCATAGATTCTTTCAAAATGTTGCTCAAGGAATGTTGGGTATGTGCAATATTCTCGGCATTGGGTCCACATTTTTCTTGACCGCATTATATTTAGGTGGTTTTTCGGCACATGGTTTCTTTGCCGATGGTTTTCTATTTCCAGTTAAGGAATTAGGGTTTTGGACTAATCCAGGTCATTGGATTAGGGTTTTGGATGCCGCTGGCTCCTATATGTATTTTGTATTGTAAACATTGTAACATGATGAATAATATAGAATATGCTAGTTTTCCCGGTTTGGGTTTCCAAGGGAAAAATATCTGTGTAATGTTTGTATTTGCCATTGTATTTTTTATGTTCCTTTACTAAATATCTATTTGCAGTAGATATTGTACAAGGTTAGAATTTACAAGGAATCCCTTGAGTGATAGGGAAACGAGATGAGGGACAACTTTTCACAAATCCTTCAATGGTTGCCTACAAGCGACACATCCACCTCAAGCGGAGGCACCACCCCATTCAAGGTATAGATCAATTTTTATATTCTTATATTTGAAGGTTAAATAGATGTCGATGTCATAGATAAATGGTTAAACCTCTTGGAAAGGTATTTTGTTGTTCACAACTTTTTTGATAGAGAAAATATTACATTTTCACTCCTTAAGGTCGTCCCCCATGTCAAATATTGGTGGGAGGCTTTCTGTGACCAAAAGGAAATAGAGGGATCCACATTATTTGTAGTTGCACCCACTTAGGGTTCCTTCAAGGATGCTATTAAGGAACAATACTACCATATTGGAAGTTATGATGACTTGTATACAAGATGGACCACACTGGCAGGAAAGGGACCAAACAGTGCCAGATTTCACTAATGTCTTCCATACCTTGCACACCAAGATGGGTATCAAATATTTTGAGCAACATCATGTGCTCAAGTACCATGGCGGTCTATATAGATACATCCAGATAGAAATAATTTTTTTGGACATCTCATCCTTGGGTGCGGCCTACCGATATGTCATTAAAATCGAGCAGAAGCTGAAACAAAAGACACAACAGTTTGGGTCTGGGAACCCCTCGCAACAGATTTAAGGCAAGGGCATCCCAAACCTATAGAACAAAGGAAAGAGAAAACATGGGAAAGCTCAGGAAAACTAGTGCAAGCCACAAGCAAATAAGGACACTGGGAAGACAAAGAAAGATACCAAGAAGTGGTGTGACTTCCATAAGAGCCCCTGGCATAACACTGCCAATTGTCGCTCAAAGCAGTCATTGGTGGCTAATGTAAAAGCCTCTGAGTCAGATGCGGGTTTCGACTCTAAGTTAGAACCAGAAAAGGGGAGATGGATCATTGATGTGGAACCTAGTGCCACTGTTGCTACCATCAAGATCCATCCTGGTGAACTTGATGAGCTAGAGGAAGGCGAACAACTCTTTCATTCACAGATGTGGGTAAAAGGCAGTTCGTTGCACTTCATCGTTGACAGTGGTAGCCAGAATCACCTCATCTCAATAGAGGTCTTAAAGCAGCTACCCTGCCGACAACTATGCACCCACATCCCTACACCATCGGATGGCTCCATAAACGAAGCAATGTTCACGTTAGCCAATGGTGTTGCCTATCGTACAACATCGATCCATTCAAAGATGAGATATTGTGTGGTGTTGCTCCCTTTGAAGTTTGTGATGTTCTTTTGGGACAAACTTATTTATAGAAACTTCATGTTGTATATGAGTCTAGGCCTCGCAGTGTTATTATTACTTTGAACAAGAAATTGTACAGGATACCCAAGGTAGTCCCACCTAGTGTTATTTCCTTGATCTTTGCCAAGCAATGTAGGAAGGTTATTTCCCATACTGAGAAGTTTGTCTTCTTCGTGATGCACTCTCAGAGTGAGTGAAATTTTGAAACCACATGCATGGCCTCCACAGTCGACCTCTCCACACACTAGAAGAAAGTGGATAAGGTCACGGAAGAATACAAAGACATATTCTCATCACCTACTAGAGTACCTCTGCACTGTTAGGTCAAGCATCCCATCGATATGACCCCCGGTGCACCACTACCCAATGGGTCAGTCTATCATCTTTCTCTACTAGAAAGTGAGGAGATCAAGCATCAAATCCGAGAACTTCTCCCCAACGGGCACATCCGACCTAACTCATCACCTTGTGGAAACCCAATCGTGTTGGTGCGAAAGAAAGACGAGACTTGGTGAATCTGCATTGATTACCGGGACCTAAATAAAATCACAGTTAGGAACTGGTACCCAATTCCTCGAATCGATGATCTCCTTGATCAGGTCAAGGGGGGAAAATACTTTAGTAAGATTGATATGAAGTCTGGCTACCATCAGGTCCCAATAAAACCAACATATGTATGGAAAACTTCCTTCAAGTCAAAAGAAGGTCTTTTTGAATGGTTGGTCATGCACTTTGGTTTGAGAAATTCCCCAACAACTTTCACGAGGATGATGGACGATATCTTGTGGCCTTTCACTAATTATTTTGTGGTCGTGTATTTGCATGACATCCTCGTCTACAACAAGACTTGGGCGGAACACTTGCAGCATATTCGACAGGTTCTGCACACTCTGTGGCAGCACAAGATATATGCCAACTTGGAAAAATGCTCCTTCGACATGGACATGGTCTAGTACCTAGGCTACATTGTTGATGCACATGGTGTGCATGTTAATCTAGCCAATATCCAAGTCATCCATGATTGTCCATCCCCAACCACATTCACTGAGCTTTGAAGCTTCTTAGGCCTTACCAATTTCTATCGAAGGTTTGTGTTGGGATTCTCCCATATTGTATGGGCCCTCATCCAAATAACTAGAGGTGGTGGTAAGGAAAAAATTGTGTGGGGACTGTCCCAACAGAAAGCGTTCAATGATCTAAAGCAGCGCTTGTGCTCTGCCCCAGTTCTTTCACTACCTAACCTGCAACAACCCTTTTTGATTAAGACAGATGCTTTAGACTATGTTGTGGGTGTAGTCATCACTCAACACAACCACCCTATGGCCTATCATTATGAGACACTATCAGATGTCATAAATAAGTACCCTACTTACAACAAAGAAATGTACTCCAATGTGCAGGCCCACTGCCAATGGAGGCATTACATTCTCAGGAAGGAGACAGTCATCCACACCAATAATAAGTCGCTACAGTTCATGCAGACACAAGGAAAATTACTGAATGACCGCCATCAGAAGTGGTCCACATATTTGTAGCAGTTCCACCTCAACATCAAGTATAAAAAAGGAAGTACCAATTGAGTTTTTTATTGCTCAGTCTACCTCCAGTCATGACTCTCACCACAATTCTTGATTCTTACGAACACAATGCCTCCAAATAGCCCCACCTCTATGAGACAGATCCAAACTTCGCCAACACCTACTAGATGTTGGGAGAAAACATAGTTGTCACCAATTTCCATCACCAGGATGGACTATTGTGCCATTTGGCCCATCTATTTGTTCCATCAAATGAGCGAGCGAATTTGATTTGGGAATCCAACTATAGTTGGGTGGCAGGACACTTCGGCATGGAAAATATAGTGGCAATGTTCTAGCGACATTTCTACCGACCGAAACTTTCACAGGATGTCAGCAATTATATATTGTCCTACACTGCCTATGCTATTGCCAAACCGTCCATTAGGAAACAAGGCCTGTACATGCCTCTACCTACTCATGACAGGCCCTGGAAAACCATCTGAACGGACTACATGTTGGGCCTTCCGCCCACCAAGTGAGGAAATGATTGTGTTTTTGTGGTTGTTGATCGCTTTTCCAAGATGGAAATTATGGCTACCTGGAAGAAGAGCATCACAGTGGAGGCCACTGCCAAGCTCTTCTCTGACCGAGTGTGGGTACACTTTGGGATCCCACAAACCATTATCTCAAATTGGGACAGTCGATTCCTCAACATATTTTGGTCGAGTCTTTGGTCATTGTTGGACACCAAAGCAATGGAGACCATTACTTCCTAAGGGGGAATGATTGATTCAGGAGGATCTCGGTGGCCACCCACCTTTTCCAACTGGCTCAAAACATTTTTCTGGCAACTTACTATTTTTAGCAATTTTTTAGTTCCTGAACTTCCCGGGCCATTTTGAGGTCCTAAACGATGCTTTTTTGTGACCAGGAACCTCCAAGATAACCTAAGGCTTTGATTGATCCCCCTAAATGAAGCTCCTCATCAATACCTTTCCAATGAGATATTGTGCACCCTAAATAGAGATCGTATGCAAAAGTTACGACCTCGGGAAGTTGATGTACTAACTTACCCCAACGGGGCCCACATGACTTTTGGCGCTTCATCTCCTAGGGTTAGGTTTTTGGATGTCTATAGTTTTGGCATTCATGTTCATTGTAAAAATGCCTTTAGAGCTTCATGGTACTCATCTTCTTGTGAATGAGCGTAGTCGTCACATCTATTCTCAGAGATAAGTTGTCACCATTCTAGCAAGCTTGTTTTCAATCTGCATTTTACAGTTTTCAACATATTTCTTATTTAATAGAAACCAATTTTTATTGTATCTTTGTTATTGTTCATTGTGTGTCTGTGTTAATATTATATATATGTGGTTTCATTTCATTCCATTCATAAATCTGGATAAGTGGTATCAGAGCGGTCTACTCCTTGTCTTTTTTTTAATGCATGTCCTCGAGGCGGTCATGGTATAGAGAGTTGGGTCTCAAGATTGTTTCTTTCGAGGACAAATGATCTCGCATGCCCAAGAATCTGTCCATGGTGGGAGAAAAAAAAATTACATGATAGGAGATCCTTTCAAAATGTTGCTCGAGGAATCCCTTGAGCGACATACGAATGAGATGAGGGACAACTTTGCACAAATCCTTTGACGACTCCCGACAAATGACGCATCCACCTCAAGTGGAGGCGCGACCCCTTCATGGTACAGAACAATTTTTATATTCCTATATTTGAATTTCAATTAGATGTCAATGTCGTAGATAAATGGTTAAACCTTCTGGAAAGGTATTTTATAATCCATAACTTTTTCGATAGAGAAAAGATTGCATTTGCGCTCCTCAACGTCGTCCCCCATGTCAAATATTGGTGGGAGACTTTCTATGAGAAAAATAAAATAGAGGGATCCACATTATTTGATGTTGCACCTACTTAGGATTCCTTTAGGGATTCTATTAAGGAACAATACTACCTTGTTGGAAGTTATGATGACTTGTATACAAGATGGACCACACTACGATAGGAAAGAGACCGAGCAGTGTCAGAGTTCACTAATGTCTTCCATACCTTGCGCACCAAGTTGGGTATCAAATATTCTGAGTGACATTTGGTGCTCAAGTATCACAGTGGTCTACATAGATACATCCATAAAGAAATGGATTTTTTAGACATCTTATCCTTGGGCATGACCTACTGATATGTCGTCAAAATCAAGCAGAAGTTGAAACAAAAGACGTGACAATTTGAGTCTAGGAACCCTGCACAATAGAAGCATGGCAAGGGCAGCCCCAACCCACAGAACAAAAAACATAGCAAATATGGGAAACCTTGGGACAACCAGTCCAAAGCGCAAGCAAATAAATACAATGGGAAGACAAAAAAAATACTGGGAAGTGGTGTGACTTCCATAAGTGACCCTGGCATAATGTTGTTGATTTCCGCTCAAAGCAATCATTGGTGGCTGAGGTAAAAGCCTCTGAATCAGATGTGGGTTCCAAATCTGAGTCAAAACCATAAAAGGGGAGACGGATCATTGACATGGAACCCAGTGACACCGTTGCTACCAATAAGATCCATCCTAGTGAACCTGATGAGCCAGAGCAAGGGAAGCACCTCTTTCATTCACAGATGTGGGTAAAAGGCACTCCATTGCACTTTATCATTGATAGCGGTAGCCAGAAGAACCTCATATCAGCAAAGGTCGTCAAGAGGCTAGCCTTGCCAACAACACTGTACCCACAACCCTACATCATTGGATGGCTCCGTCAAGGAAGAGATCTTCGCACCAGCCAACAATGTCGCATGTCGTACGACATCAAGCCATTCAAAGATGAGGTATTGTGTGATGTTTCTCCCCTTGAATTTTGTGATGTTATTTTGGGTCAACCTTATTTATGGAAACATCATGTTGTATATGAGTCTACGCCTCACAGTGTTATTATTACTTTGAACAGGAAATTGTAAAGGATACCCGAGGTTGTCCCACCTAGTGTTATTTCCTTGATCTCTGTCAAGCAATGCAGGAAGGTCATTTCTCAGATCGGGAAGTTTTTCTTCTTCGTGATTCACTCTTAGAGTGAGAGAAATTTTACAGCCACATCCATGGCCTCCACGGTCGACCTCTCCACGTAGCAAAAGTGAGTGGATAAGGTCGTGGAAGAATACAAAGACATCTTCTCATCACCTAATAGGGTACCTCTAAAATGTCAAGTCAAGCATCCCATCGATTTGATCCCTGATGCATCGCTACCCAATGGGCCAATCTATCATCGCTCTCTGTTAGAAAATGAGGAGATCAAGTGTCATATCCAAGAAATACTCCACAAGGGGCACATCTGACTCATCTCATCACCTTGTGGAAGCCCAATTGTGATGGTGCATAATAAAGATGACACTTGGTGACTCTGCATTGATTACCGGCCTCTAAATAAAATCACAGTCAGGAACCGGTACTTGAATCCCTGAATCGATGATCTTCTTGATTAACTCAAGGGGGGGGGAATACTTCAGTAATATTGATCTGAAATCTGGATACCATCAGGTCCCAATAGAATCGACAGATGTATGGAAAACTGCCTTCAAGTCAAAATAAGGTCTTTTTGAATGGTTGGTCATGCCCTTTGGTTTGCAAAATGCCCCAAACACTTTCATGAGGATGATGGATGATATCTTGTGGAATTTCACTAATTCTTTTGTGTTGGTGTATCTGGATGACATCCTCATCTACAACAAGACTTGGGAAAAACATTTGTAGCATCTTTAGTAGGTTATGCACACTCTTTGGCACCACAAGCTATATGCCAACTTGGAAAAATACTCCTTTGGCATGGTTAGGGTCCAATACCTAGGCTACATTGTTGATGTGCATGGTGTGCATGTTGATCCAGCCAAGATCCAAGTCATTCGTGACTGGCTAACCCGAACCACTCTCACTGAGCTTTAGAGCTTCTTAGGCCTTGCAAATTTCTATCGAAGGTTCATGTTGGGATTCTCCCATATTGCATGGGCCCTCAACCAAATAACCAAAGGTAGTGGTAAGGAAAAAATTGTGTTGCTCTTGTCCCAACATAAGTTGTTTGATGATCTAAAGCAATGCTTGTGCTCCGCCCCAACGCTTTTACTACCTGACCTGTAACATCCCTTTGAGATCGAGACAGATGCTTTAGACTATGTTGTGGGCGCAGTCATCACTCGGCACAACCACCCTGTGGCCTATTATAGTGAGACACTATCAAATGTTGTATGTAATTACCCTACTTATGACAAAGAAATGTACTCCATTATGCAGGCCTGCTACTAGTGGAGGCATTACATTCTTGGGAAGGAGATAGTCATCCACATTGATCATAAGTCATTGCAGTTCATGTAGAGACAAGGCAAATTGCAGAATGACCTCCATCAAAAGTGGTCCACATATTTGCAGTAGTTCCACCTCAACATCAATTATAAAAAAGGAAGTACCAACCAAGTTGTTGATTTCCTCAGTTCGCCTCTAGTCACAGTACTCACCACAGTGCTCGATTCTTGCCGCCACGAGACCCTCGGATGGGCCCACCTCTACGAGACAGATCCTGACTTCACCAACACCTACTAGCTATTGGGTGCAAACACAGTTGTCACCAATTTCCATCTTCAGGATGGGTTGTTGTGCCATCTAGGCCATCTATGCATTCCATCAAGCCAGCGAGCGAAGCTAATTTGGGAATCCCACTACAGTCAGGTGGCAGGACACTTGGGTGTGGAAAAGATAGTGTCAGTGTAGCAGTGAAATTTCTACTGGTTGAAACTTCAACAACATATCAACAAGTATATATGGTCTTGCACTTCCTGTGTTATTTCCAAACTAGAGATTAAAAAACAAGGCTTGTACACTCCTTTGCCTACTCTTGATAGGCCCTAGGAATCCATCTCAATGGACTACATGTCGGCCTTCCATCCAACAAGAAGGGAAATTCTTGTGTTTTGGTGGTTGTTGATCCCTTTTCCAAGGTGGCGATTGCAGTCGCCTACAAGAAGAGCATCACAGCGGAGGCCACTGCCAAGGCCTTCTTTGAACGAGTGTGGGTACACTTTGGGATCCCACAAACCATTATCTTAGATCAGGAAATTTGGTTCCTCAACACATTCTGGTCAAGCCTTAGGTCACTGCTTAACACCAAGATCACCAAGTCCACTGCCTTCCACCCCCAGATGGATGGCCAAACCGATGTCATCAACGGGATGATCGTGCACATCCTGCACATGTACAATTCCAAGAACTCCACACCTGGGATGAGAGTCTTCCATATTTTTAGCGAAACTACAACAAATCCATGCATAGATCAACCGACCACAACCCCTTTCATGTTGGGTTGGGATTTCAACCATTGGGTCCCATGGATGTTGCATTACCCCTTGTGGCCACCCATGTAGACTCATCGCATGCTCTAACTAGAGCTAACAAAGCCACCTGGTTCATTGAGCGGAATTAGCACATCCTCCAACAGGTTCAAAATATTTTACAGAATTCCAATGCCAAGTACAAGCATGCCATGATCAACACCGGGTGCCACACCAGTTTCAGGTGAGAAACAAAGTTTGGTTGCACTTGCAAAAACAACGCCTTACGGGGCCTCATCGGAAGCTTTTTCCACAACATTATGGACCCTACAACATCACCAAGATTATGGGTGACAATGGTTTTAAGTTCAACCTTCCCCCATATTTCTCTTGCACCCAATATTCAATGTGGACCTCGTTCGACCTTATTTTCCACCATTATTGGACACCTTGGAGATAACATAACAGTTAACACCAACATAGCTCAACCCTGACTGCATGAAACATGCATCCACTGATAATATCGTTGACACACAGGTCAAGGGAACTCGCCAACAGAGGATCTAGCTTTATTAGGTTGTCAAAGCAGGGCAACTCCTGTACCAAGGCAAGTGGCTCACCCATGGCCAAGTTCAACAAAAATTTCCTCATCTGATGGGGTGCACTCGATGCAATGGAGACCATTTCATCCTAAAGAGGGAGGATTGATCCAGGAGGATCTTAGTGACCACCCACTTTTTCCAACTTGCTTAAAACTATTTTTTAGGAACTTACTATTTTTAGCAATTTTTATGTTCCTGAACTTCCATGGCCATTTTGAGGACCTAAACGATGTTTTTTTGCGATTAGGGCCCACAAGACTTTCCAACGAGCCATCGTGCATGCTAATCGAAGATCGTATGCAAAAGTTATGACTCTGGGAAGTTGATGTATTAACATACCCCAACGAGGCCCACAAGACTTTTGGCGCTTCATCTCCTAAGGTTAGGTTTTTGGATGTCTAGTGTTTTGGCATTCATGGTTATTGTAAAAATTACTTCAAAGCCTCATGGTATTCATCTTCTTGCGAATGAGCGTAGTCATAACTTCTCTTCTCGGAGATAAGCTGCCACCATTCTAGCAAGATTGTTATTAGTCTGCATTTTACAGTTTCAACATATTTCTTATTTAATAGAAGCCAAGTTTTACTGTATCTCTATTATTTTTCATTATGTCTTTGTGTTAATATTATAAATCTGTGGTTTCATTTTGTTCCGCTCATAAATTGAGATCAGTGGTATTAGAGCAGTCTGCCCCTTGTTTTTTTTAATGCATGTCCTCGATGCGGTCAGGGTATAGAGAGTTGGGTCTCAAGCTTGTATCTCTTGAGGAAAACTGCTCTTGCACGCCCAAGAAACCATCCATGGCGAGCAAAAACAAAGACAACAGGACAAGAGTTCCTTTCAAAATGTTACTCGAGGAATCCCTTGAGTAACATAGGAACTAGATGAGGCACAACTTTGCACAAATCCTTCAACGGCTGCCAACAAGCGATGCATCCACCTCAAGTGGAGATGCCACCCCCTTCAAGGTAAAGATCAATTTTGATATTCCTATATCTGAAGGTAAAATAGATGTCAATGTCGTAGATAAATGGTTAAACCTTCTGGAAGCGTACTTTTCTATCCGCAATTTTTCTGATAGAGAAAATATTACATTTGCGATCCTCAAGGTTGTCCCCCATGTCAAAGATTGGTCTGAGACTTTCTATGAGCAAAAGGAAATAGAGGGATCCACATTGTTTGCAATTTCACCCACTTGGGGTTCTTTCAGTGATGTTATTAAGGAAAAATATTACCTTCTTGGAAGTTATGACGACTTGTATACAAGATGGACCACACTACGACAAGAAGGAGACCAAACAATGCCAAAGTTCACTAATGTCTTCCATACCTTGCGCACCAAGTAGGGAATCAAATATTCTGAGCAACATCTAGTGCTCAAGTACCACAGTGGTCTCCATAGATACATCCAGACAGAAATTGATTTTTTGGACATCTCATCCTTGGGCGCAACCTATCGATATGTCGTTAAAATCGAGCAAAAGTTGAAACAAAAGACATAGAAGTTTGGGTCTGGGAACCCCTCACAACAGAAGCAGGGCAAGGGAAACCCCATCCCACAGAACAAAGGACATAGAAAAGATGGGAAAGCTCAGGACAACCTGCTCAAGCCGCAAGAAAAGAAGGACATTGGGAAGATGAAGAAAGATACCGGGAAGGGGTGTGAATTCCATAAGAACCCCTGGCATAACATTGTTGATTGTCACTCAAATTAGTCATTGGGGGATGAGGAAAAAGCCTCTAAATCAAATGCAGGTTCCGAATCAGAGTCAGAACCAGAAAAGGGGAGACAAATCATTGATGTGGAACCCAATGCCACCGTTGTTACCACCAAGATCCATCCTGGTGAACTTAATGAGCTAGAGGATGGTGAGTGCCTCTTTCATTCACAAATGTGGGTAAAAGGCACTCCATTGCACTTCATCGTTGATAGCGATAGCTAGAATAACCTCATCTCAAGAGAGGTTGACAAGCGGTTAGCCTTGCCAAAAACACTGCACCCACAACCCTACACCATCGAATGGCTCCGTCAAGGAAGCAATATTCGTGTCAGCCAACAGTGTCGCCTATCGTACAACATCAAGCTATTCAAAGGTGAGGTATTGTGTGATGTTTCTCCCCTTGAATTTTGTGATGTTATTTTGGGCCAACGTTATTTATGAAAACATCATGTTGTATATGAGTCTAGGCCTCACAGTGTTATTATCACTTTGGATAGGAAATTGTATAGGATACCCGAGGTAGTCCCACCTAGTGTTATTTCCTTGATCTCTACCAAGCAATGCAAGAAGGTCATTTCTCGGACCGGGACGTTTGTCTTCTTTGTGATTTTCTCTCATAGTGAGTGAAAGTTTGTAGCCACATACATGGCCTCTACGGTCGACCTATCCACGTAGTAGAAGCAAGTGGATAAGGTCGTGGAAGAATACAAAGACATCTTCTCATCACCTATTGGGGTGCCTCTGCACTGTCAGGTCAAGCATCCCATCAATTTGACCATCGGCGCACCACTACACAATGGGCCAGTATATCACCGCTCTCTACTAGAAAATGAGGAGATCAAGCATTAGATCCAAGAAATGGTCCACGAGGGGCACATCTGACCTAGCTCATCACCTTGTGGAAGCCCAATTGTGCTGGTGCAAAAGAAAGATGGGACTTGGCGACTCTACATTGATTACCGAGATCTAAATAAAATCACAGTTAGGAATTAGTTTTTGATTCCCTGAATCGACGATCTCCTTGATCATCTCAAGGGGGGCAAATACTTCAACAAGATTGATATGAAGTCTGGCTACCATCAGGTCCCAATAGAATCGATAGACATATGGAAAATTGTCTTCAAGTCAAAAGAAGGTCTTTTTGAATTGTTGGTAATGCCCTTTGGTTTGACAAATGCCCCAACAAATTTCATGAGGATGATGGACGATATCTTGTAGCCCAATCATGCTAGTGTAGAAGAAAGATGTGACTTGGTGACTCTACATTGATTACCAGGCTCTAAATAAAATCACAGTTAGGAATCAGTTTCTGATTCCCTGAATCGACGATCTCCTTGATCATCTCAAGGGGGGGAAATACTTCAGTGATATTGATATGAATTTTGGCTACCATCAGGTCCCAATAGAACTGATGGATGTATGGAAAATTGTCTTCAAGTCAAAAGAAGGTCTTTTTGAATTGTTGGTAATGCCCTTTGGTTTGACAAATGCCCCAACAACTTTCATGAGGATGATGGATGATATCTTACGACCTTTCACTAATTCTTTGATGGTGGTGTATCTGGATGACATCCTCATCTACAAGAAGACTTGGGCAGAACACTTGCAGCATATTCAACAAGTTTTGCACACTCTTCGACAACGCAAGCTATATTCCAACTTGGAAAAATGCACCTTTGGCATGGACAAGATCAAGTATCTAGGATACATTGTTGATGCACATGGTGTGCATGTTGATCCAGCCAAGATCCAATCATCCATGAATGGACATCCCCAACCATGCTCACTGATATTCGAAGCTTCTTAAGGTTCGTGTTGGGTTTCTCCCATATTACATGGGCCCTCGGCCAAATAACTGGAGGTGGTGGTAAGTAAAAATTTGCATGGGGCTTGTCCCAATAGAAAGTGTTCGATGATCTGAAGTAGCGCTTGTGCTCTGCCCCGGTGCTTTGACTACCTGACCTACAACAACCCTTTGTGATCAAGACATTTGCTTCGGACTATGTTGCGAGCGCAGTCATCACTTAGCATGACCATGCCATGGCCTATCATAGTGAGACACTATCAAATGTTATCCATAAGTACCCTACTTATGACAAATAAATGTACTCCATTGTGTAGGCTTATCTCTAGTGGAGGCATTACATTCTCGGGAAGGATATAATCATCTGCACTAATCATAAGTTGTTACAGTTCATGTGGACTCAAGGTAAATTGCAAAATGACCATCATCAAAAGTGGTCCACATATTTGCAACAAGTCCACCTCAACATCAAGTATAAAATAGGAAGTACAATTGAGTCACCGATTGCCTTAGCCGACCTCCAGTCACGACACTCACCACAGTTCTCTATTCTTGCGGTCACAAGACCTCCTGATGACCCCACCTCTATGCGACAGATTCTGACTTCGCTAACACTTACTAGATGTTGGGCGCAAACACACCTGTCACCAACTTCCATCTTCAGGATGGGTTGTTGTGCCATCTGGGTCATCTATGTGTTCCACCAAGCAAGTGAGTGAAGTTGATTTGGGAATCACACTACAGTCAAGTGGCAGGATACTTCGGCGTGGAAAAGACAGTGCAAATATTGCAACGACATTTCTATTGGTCAAAACTTCGAGAGAATGTCAACAAGTATATCTGGTCATGCATTGCCTGCGATATTGCCAAACTGAACATTAAGAAATAAGGCATGTACACTCCTCTGCCTACTCTTGATATGCCCTGGGAATCCATCTCGATGGACTACATGTCGGGCCTTCCATCCACCAAGTGGGGAAATGACTATGTTTTTGTGGTTGTTGATTGCTTTTCCAATATGGGGATTTTGGCTGCCTACAAGAAGAGCATCACAGCGGAGGTTATTGCCAATGTCTTCTTTGAATGAGTTTGGGCACACTTTGAGATCCCATAAACCATTATCTCATATCAGGAAATTCGGTTCCTCAACACATTTTGGTTGAGCCTCTAGTCAATGTTGGACACCAAGCTCACCAAGTCCACTACCTTCCACCCCTAGACGAATGGCCAAACAGAGGTCGTCAACTGGATGATCATGCACATCCTGTGCATGTACAATTCCAAGGATTCCTGCACATGGGATGAGAGTCTTCCCTATGTTCAACCCAACTACAACATATCCATACATATCTCAACTGACCACAACCCCTTTCCGGTGGGGTTGGGATTTCAACCATTGGGTCCCATGGATATTGCACTACCCTTTGCGGCCATCCAGGCAGAATCATCGCATGCTCCAACTCAAGTTGACAAAGCCACTTGGTTCATTGAGCAGATCCATCACATTTTCCAACAGGTTCGAGATATTTTACAGAAGTCCAATGCCAAGTACAAGCAACGTCGTGATCAACACCGGGTGCCACACCAGTTTTAGGTGGGAGACAAAGTTTGGTTGTACTTGCAGAAGGAACACCTTTCAGGGCCTCATAAGAAGATTTTTCCACTCTATTATGAACCCTACACCATCACCAAGGTTTTGGATGACAATTATTTTGAGCTCAAACTTCTCCCATTCCTTGGCTTGCACCCAATATTCAACGTGGACCTCCTTCGACCTTATTTTCCACCATTATTGAACACCTCAGAGATAGCAGAACAGTTGACACCAGCAGAGCTCAACTCTAACTGCATGGAACAAGCATCCACTAATCATACCATGGACACACAAGTCAAGGGCACTCACCAACAAAGGATCCAACTTTGTCGTGTTGTCAAAGCAAGGTAGCTCCTGCACCAAGGCAATTGGCTCACCCGGGGCCAAGTTCAATAGAAATTTCCTCATCTGATGGGGGAACTAAATTCAATGGAAACCATTGCTTCCTAAGGGGGGAGGATTGATCTAGGACGATATCAGTGGCCACCCACCTTGTCCAACTGGCTCAAAATAGTTTTTTGGCAACTTACTATTTTTAGCAGTTTTTGGGTTCCTGAACTACCAAGGCGATTGTGAGGGTCTAAACGACATTTTTTTCGTGATCATACACCTCAATAACTTACAAAGGCTCTTATTCTGCCCCTTAAATGAATATCATTGTCAATACCTTTCTAATGAGCTACCATGCACCCTAAATGGATATAGTATGAAAAAGTTACGACCTCGGGAAGTTGATGTACTAACTTACCCTAACGGGGCCCACGTGATGTTTGGTGCTTCATCTCCTAGGGTTAGGTTTTTGGATGTCTAGGATTTTTTCATTCATGTTTATTGTAAAAATGCCTTTAGAGCCTCATGGTACTCATCTTCTTGTGAATGAACTTAGTCGTCACATCTCTTCTTAGAGATAAGTTGCCACCATTCTAGCAAACTTGTTTTCAATTTGCACTTTACAGCTTTTAGCATATTTCTTGTTTAATAGAGACCGAGTTTTACTGTATCTCTATTATTTTTCACTGTGTCTCTATGCTAATATTATAAATCTATGGTTTCAATTCATTCTTCTCATAAATGGTAGGATACTACAGTCGAGTGGCAGGACACTTCGGCGTGAAAAAGACAGTGGCAGTGTTGTAGCGACATTTCTACTGGTGGAAACTTCGACATGATGTCAGCAAGTATCACGGGTCCTACACTGCCTGTGCTATTGGAAAATCATCCATTAAGAAACAAGGCCTATACATTGCTTTGCCTACTCATGACAGGCCCTTGGAATCCATGTCAATGGACTACATGTCCGGCCTTCCATCCACCAAGTGGGGAAATGACTGTATTTTTGTTGTTGTTGATCACTTTTCCAATATGGTGATTCTAGTCACCTGCAAGAAGAGAATCATAGAGGAGGCCACTTCCAACCTCTTCTTTGAATGAGTGTGGGTACACTTTGGGATCCCACAAACCATTATCTTAGATCGGGACAATCGGTTCCTCATCTCACCAAGTCCATTGCCTTCCACCCCCAGACGGATGGAAAAATCAAGGTCATCGACCGGATGATCCTGCACATCTTGTGTAGGTACAATTTCAAGCACCTCTGCACTTGGGATAAGATTCTTCCTTTTGTTCAGCACAACAACAATAGAGGCATACATAGCTCAACCAACCACAACCTCTTTTAGGTGGGGTTGGGATTTCAACCATTGGGTCCCATGGATGTTGCACTACCCCTTATGGCTACTTAGACACACTCATTGCATGCTCCAACTAGAGATCACAAGGTCACTTGGTTCATTGAGCAGAACCAACACATCCGCCAACAAGTTCAAGATATTTTACATAATTCCAATGCCAAGTACAAGCAGTGCCATGATCAACACCGGGTGCCACACCAGTTTTGGGTGGGTGACAAAGTTTCGTTGCACTTGCAGAAGGAACACCTTACAGGGCCTCATTGAAAGATTCATCCACTCTATTATGGACCCTACACCATCGCTAAGGTCGTGGGTGACAATTCTTTTGAGCTCAACCTTCCCCCATTCCTTGGCTTGCACCCAACATTCAATGTGGACCTCCTTCAACCTTATTTTCCACCATTATTGGACACCTCAGAGATAGCAGAACAATTAACACCAACAGAGCTCAAACCTAACTGCATGGAACATGAATTGATTGATCAAATCATTGACACACAGGTCAAGGGCACTCGCCAACAGAGGATCCAACTTTATCGGGTTGTCAAAGCAGGGCAGTTCCTGCAACAAGGCAAGTGGCTCACTCGGGGTAAAGTTCAACAAAAATTTCCTCATCTGATGGGGGCACTCAACAAAATGGGTACCATCGCTTCCTGAGAGAAGAGGATTGATCTAGAAGGATCACAATGGCTACCCACCTTGTCCAACTGGCTCAAAATAGTTTTTTGGCAACTTACTATTTTTAGCAGTTTTTTCGGTTCCTGAACTTCCAGGGCCTAAATGACACTTTTTCACGATCATGCACCACAATGATAATCAAAACATTTGATTGAGCCTCCTAAATGAATCTCCTCATCAATACCTTTCCAACGAGCTATCGTGCGCCCTGAACGGAGATCATATGCAAAAGTTATGACCCCGGGAAGTTGATGTACTAAATTACCCCAACGGGGCCCACATGAATTTTAGTGTTTCATCTCTTAGGGTTAGGTTTTTGGATGTATAGGGTTTTGGAATTCACGTTTATTGTAAAAAGGCCTTCAGAGCCTCATGGTACTCATCTTCTTGCGAATGAGCATAGCTATCACATCTCTTCTCAGAAATAAGCTGCCATCATTCTAGCAAGCTTGTTTTCAATCTGCATTTTGCAATTTTTAGCATATTTCTTATTTAATAGAAAATGAGCTTTACTGTATCACTATTATTGTTCATTGTGTTAATATAACAAATCTGTGGTTTCATTTCGTTCCGCTCATAAATTCGGATCATAGAATCAACAACATGGAAAATATTGTTTCCCTCCTCCTCATCAAAACTGAGAGCCTCATCCAAAAAAGACAAAAATACACTGCTTTGGAGCAAATTATGATCATGCTTATCTAGAAAACAAAGAAGCTAAAACATGAAGTAAGACAATTATGGGAGAGAGAGACTGAAAGACAAAGAATTCATGAGATGGAAACAACAAATACTACATTGCTGCAAAGATTAAATATAATTGAACAGGAACAAGATTTTTATAGAGCTAGAGCAACCCCACAAGCATCAATTTCGGGATCAAACAACTAGTTGAAGCTCAAGAAGGGAAAGAGGTTTTACCAATGGAAATAGAGGAAAATAGCCAGAGATCAACTGGAATATGGGATTAACCAAACATTGGCACTACACATTGAAGTTCTTTAAATGTATTTTAATTCTAGGACAATATGATAGAATACATGGTAGTTATATTGCTCGAATATACATGTTTCTTTATGTTTTATATCATAGGCAACATATAGATTTGAACTCTGTCTCAAAAGAGTCAAAATTTTGTAATTTTTTCTTGCTGCATTGCTTCTGGCGCAACCATTTATTATAATCTCTTATTCAGATACTGTTAAAAAAAAGACCTAAAGTAAGTCTGAAAAGGTGATTCATGAGTGGTAGAATTGATTGTCCTATAGTAAGAGTTTTGAATATAAACCACTTATTCATTCGATTCCTTAGGATGCTTGGTGTTATATCCTCTCAAAAATTGGACCGAAGTTTTGTTCACAACTTTTGTCTACCCATTAGAGTGGGGATGAAAAGTAGTAGAACACTTCAACTTTGTATCTATTCTTTCCTGTATTTTTGTCCAAAACTTGTCAAAAAATCTAAAGTCCTAATCAAAGACTATTAACCTAGCAAACCAAAACGTACCAATACATTTGCAAATAACAATTTAGTTGATTCATGGCTTGCAATGGTCTTCTTGCATGGAATAAGTACACACATCTTGTTGAACTAGTCCACAACCACAAACAGGTAGTCATGGCCTCTCCTTGGCATTAGGAAACCTCCAACAAATATATACTTTCCCAAGGTCTATTTGGTACCGGCAATGGCATGTATAGTCCACATTTCCCATTATTTGGATTACTAGTGCTACAAAGTACACAACCTCAGATAAAATGGGACGCGTTTTCTTTCATTTTAGACCAATGAACATACCTCTATAGATTTGCAATGATCTTCTCGACACTAAAATTTCCAACAATTCAAGAGGTATAAGCTTCCCTCATAAACTAAATTATCCTTCCTAAAGGTATAGTACACAACTTTCCCAACTTACAGAGCACCCCATATTGTAGATGATATTCATTTTCCTTCTAGATCAACAACTATTTTCTCCTTTGGTTGATGAAAGACATCCCAAAAATCAACATCCTCCTTGTAATGTTCACTGGAAAATTTATATCTGAAGGGTTCAAGCTGCAATCTTTTGCTTGGGTGGCCTTGAAAACATATAAGTCGGTTTGTTTGTCACATCTTTCTTATATTTGATAAGCAAGTGGAATTTTTGCAAAAATCCCATACACTTGTTATGCCTTTCCTGTTGTATTTTTCTTTGACTCTACAAGTACAACAATCATCAACGGTTAGTGTGGATTATGCCTTCATTCCCCTAGAGATGGTGTTTCCATTTCTTCACTACTTGCACTAGGACAAAAAGTTCCTTGTTACATCTAGGGTAGTTTAGGATTGCCCCATGGAACAACTTCAAATGGTGGAAAATTGGTATTCTTCCTTGCATAAGGATTGCTTCCATGGCATACCCACTTGCATAAGTTCCAATCTCAAAAGGTTGTTGCAAATTAGGCATGGCCAACACTTGTGCTTAATTGATTTTTCTCTCGAATTCACAAAAGAGATCTAGAATTTTTTACCCATTGAAAACTCTTCCCTTTTGTTGTTATCGCATGCCATGGTGCAACTACTATTGTAAAAGGTGAAATGAACTTCTACATAGATTAATATACTCCCATGAAACTTCTTACCTCTAATACATTTGTAGGGGTAGGCCACTTGCTAATCACTTTAATCTTTGCTAAATTAACCTTCAACTCTTGTCCACCAATCACATGTCAAAGGTACACCAAGAAATCTTTTCCAAATTCACTCTTCTCAATATTAGCTATCAAACATTCCTTCTTAAGTGTGCCAAACACCTATTTCAGATGTGAAATGTGATCTTGTCGAGTGGCACTAAATATTAGTATGTCATCCAAATATACAATTACAAAACAATCTATAAATGATCGCAGTACATCATTCATCAAATGCATAAAAGTTGAAGGTGCGTTACATAAAGCAAAGGAATAAGTAACCCTACCTTGTATTGAATGTTGTTTTCCAAATGTCTTCATCTTTTACTCTTACTTTGTGATATTCTGATTTGAGGTCCAATGTTGTGAAGAGATTTGTATGTTGTTGTTGATCTAACAAGTCATCAATTCTTGGCAAAGGATACATATTTTTTGTGTTCACCTTGTTCAAAGATCTATAATCAATGCACATCCTCCAACTTCCATATTTCTTGGGCACTATGACGATGTGTGACCCACAAGGTGAAGTACTACACTTGATGAATACCTTCTCCAACAACTATTGTAAATGTTTCTTCACGTCCTTTTACTCTAAAATGGATGGTCTATATAACCCAGTGTTAGGTCATAAAGATTCTAAAAACAATTGAGTCTCGTGTTCAATTTCCCTTTCAAGTGGAAAACCTTTAGGTTCTTGTAACACTTCCTTGCAAGACTCTATCAATTGTTCTAGTTTTTGCCTCTACTTGCTCTCACATCCCTCCATGGATGCATCAACCTCTATCTTACCTTCTCCTGATTGATAAACCTCCTAGCCTTGTGTGAACTCATCATCGAGATATTTGGCTATCTCTTGTGTGTGTGGAAAATATAATAATCCCCATATCTCACGGGTCTATATTGGTTATCCCTTGTTTTAAAAACAATATCCCTAACATAAAGAGAAGGATTCCCCAATATTACTCCACATATACCTAATGGGATTGAATCTACTTCTACCTTGTCAATGAAGTTTGCACTAATGAAAAATATGAACTTACACTGATATGTGACTCTTGAACCCATATCTTATCTCACCCATTCCAATGGGTATGGATGAGGATGGTCATGCACCTCCAATCCAAGTTTCTTAACTAACTAGATTGAAATCAAATTCGACTATGATTCAGGGTCAAACAAGCTATCCACCTTAGCTTGATTTAGTTTAATATTATTGTGAAAGAGTTCAATCATCTCTCTTTCCTCTTTTGGACTGATACTACTCAAAGCTACCCGTCTTTGAACTGAAGTACATGTCAACTTGCCTTCAATGTCTAAGCTATTGTCCACCCTTTGATCTCCCTTTACAACTGGAAAAGTCTTCTTATTCTTAATTTTTTGTTTGGATCAGGGGTGGCAGGAGCGGGGGGGGTCTCCTTGATCCTAGAGGAACTACAATAACTTTTTATTCTTGGGGTATAGGAAACGTTTCAAATAATTTAGCTGAATCATGTGCTCTATGGCAAGGTCTCTCTGTATCTAAGGAGGCATGTATTATAGCTTTGTCAGTTTTTGGGGACTCAATTATCGTAATCGTGGTAAATCATATCTCAAAGGATCAAAATGAGAAAAATATCATCTTTGGAAGTAAGCAAGCGATAAACCTCTTTGCGAGAGTCTCTTTCTTCCACATAAAAAGATATTTGAATGAGGAGGTAGAATAATGGGATAAACATGTGACTCAGTTTAGTTTTGGAATCTTGTTTAAAAATGGGGTTTATGACTCTAGGGTCATCCCCTAAATCTTTGATTAAGTGGGTATTAATGTACATCAAATATGAAATGAATCATCCATTAATAACGAGTTTTCAAAGCCTTGGGAAGGGCGATTGAGGACATTTGTCATCCCTCTTCTCATGCAAATTAAACCCTAGTTTGTGGCTAATGAGTGAAATTCAGTGATCTAGTACTCTCGAGGTGGGATAATGGCAAAGTCGAGTATTGAGCAGTGGGGTATTTAAAGATGGTTTTGTGCACTAAGTATTTTGGTATGTTGTTTTGGTAGTCTTTGGGATGATCTTCCTTTAATTACTTGTGTTCATGAGAAGTTGGATGCCTCAATTCTCCATTGTCACTTCCCTTTGGTTCATCCCATTCCATTCTCTCATTCCTTTTAGGAGGTAATTTCTAGAGTGTTGGAGGCAATTGGGTGGTGGATTGTGCACGATGGTGCATCATGTGAATTTGAGGATTCTGTGCAACAATTGAATGAGAATTGTGGTGATTTCTATTCTCAGGAATTAGTTAATTTTATTAACAACTTCCCATCTATCAATTGTGTCTAGGAAGGGAACTGGGGGTTATGCAAGTTTATGTTTTTTTCTGAGAATGTTGCGCACTAAATCTATTGGCATCATGTAGTGACTTTCTCTTGGTTTTGGGGTTCCTCTGTAGTGATTCAAGTCTTTAGGCATGGTGCATTTGACATTTGGAATATAATTCTATACCCCATGCAACCTTTTAGTATTGTTGGATATTGATATCTCCCTCAAGTTTATTTTGTAGGTTATGTCATCATGGACAACAATGATGCTCAAGAGCTTCATGGATTCATGAGTCACAACAACAACCTTATTCATGCTAATCAAAGTCCTCTACTAACAGTCTCCTTGAAAATCTCAAAGATGGAGCTGTCATGTAACACTTAGAATGCAAATATAACACGTATCTTATTACAATTGAAGAATAGGTTGGATTCCCTTGAATTTGATTGTAATAGGTTGTGAAGTATCACTCTCACTTAGCGTATCGAGTCATTTTTTATGGCCTCCAAAAACACGGAAATAAAGAATGTGTTTCAAGTTGTGCCAAAGGAAGATGAGATGGTCCATCGGTTAAGAGATCCAATGAAAATTGAAGGACAAAGCTCCTATCAATATGATGAGAGGAAAAAATAGGAGATCGATGTTTATATTTATTGCTAATGGTATTTAATTTCTCGTTATCTGCATCTCATGTGTCTATGCCAAACATGCCACTTGTAGGCCAACTTGGAACTTATGTCTAGTTTTTGTATGAAACTTTTTAATGTAAGCATAGAAAACAATCTTAATTTGCTAAAGGCTAAAGGAACCTACCCTATGTAGTTTGTTGCATGCCTCAATTGTGGCGCCTTTTGAATGAATACAAACTATGTTTTGATTAAAAAAAATTGTTGTTTGGATCAATTCAGTCTCAACTCATGATGTAGTTTCCAACAACTCCCCTATGTGTGACCCTCAACATTACATTGACTACAATGATTTTTAGGGTTTTGGTTTTATGTTGCAACTCTACCTACCTTCTTTCATTTATGTTTCCGCTTGTTTTCACTTTTTATGTGTTCTTGCAACTCTGTTTTTTTGGCCTGGTGAATTGTTGATTCTTTTTATCTCCTTCTAGTTATTGCACACAAGCTTCATTAATAGTTTTAGGTTTGAAAATCATATCTTGTCTCCTAAGGTGACTATGCAAAGCTTCCAAGTACTTGACAAGCACTTCAAGACTCTCAAGAGATATTCCTAATTGGATTTCTTTCATTCTAACCCAGGGGGTTAATTCCTACATTGTCTATTTTTGTCTTTATTTGAGGTAAAGTCAACTTATATTTTGTTCCTCCTCATAACCAATAGGTTATAAATATGACTTGATCTTGTTTTTAAACACTTCCCAAGTTATCACTAGTGGTTTATTACCTAGTCTTAAACAATGGTATCACTTTCCCATGACATCAAAGCATGGCCTTTTAACTTCAAATGAGCAAAAGAGATTCTTTATGCTCCACTAACCTCATGCATACTAAAATAGACTTTCAATTGTTACAACCATTGTTTCAACTTAAAGGCATCTATCTCACATGCATATCACTTGATGTCAATCTTTGCCTCTACTTTGAATGGTGCTCAAGTATTGTTGCATTCCCCTGTCTCCTTCTCTATGTTATCCATCTTAGGTACTTTCTCATCTCTATCATCTTCTTCTAAATTGGAATTTGACTCTTGAAGCTTCTTTTCTTCTTCATCTCTAGTACCAAAGTGGCAACAAAGTTAGCAACAACATTGTTTACCTTATTCACTCCTTGCACCACCTCAGACATATCCACAAAATTTGAGCCATTAGATTCTCCAAATAGCTTATCCTATGGTGGGTCTCATTTGTCTCTGTTTCATAACACATGATTTGGTCTTGATTTTGTTTTCTTCCTCCTCTAGTACCGATTTTAGGGTTTGATGGAACTAACTCTCCACTTTCTTGTAGACTTCTTAGTTCAGTCAACATTCATGGGTAACTCCCCCCACCCCCAAGGATACGAACTACTCCCTAATACCAATATGATCCATATTTGAAGGCCTGTGGCCAAATGATTCACCAAAACATATCTTAATATGTGGGATAGTAAAAACAATAGACAACAAGATATAGTAACTTATTGTACATTAATTGCAATTGTGTTTTCTTAAACAAACCTAGGCTCACATAATTAAACAATGCAATCACACATACAGACATAACACAAGAGATACCTTGGAGAAACCCAATTTGGCAAAACTTCAACTTTGAAATGGATATCTCGTTTTAGTTATTATGAATGGTGCTTTAAAAAGATACGATGTCCACTAGATTACAAAGGTTACAAAGAAATCTTGAAATATGATTTTCATCGAGAATGGGAAACTCACCAGACACAAAATTCTCACACAAACTAGTTAATTGGTCTTAGTTCAATTTGTCCTCATTCTTGTAGACTATGCAAATCAATTTCAACCCTACTAGCGGGCCAAACTCTCATTTCCTTGCTTCTTATTGTTGGGTATGTGTTATATTCTTTGCACGACTAGCTCTAGTGTATGCTACGTTGCATCAGGTGTGCAAGGGGGGGCTGCTAGGCCTCCCCCTTTGGGGGTTCGAGGGTAGCGCACTCAAGAATTTTTTTCCTCGGGAAATGTGTCGCTTTTTTTGCCTCGTTTTTCATGTCGACTCGATTTTCATGTCCATTGTTGGGTGGTTTTTCGACACATGGTTTTTGTCGATGGTTTTCTATTTCTGATTAAGGAATTAGGGTTGTTGACTAATCCATGTCATTGGGTTAGGGTTTTGGATGTCTCTGGCTCCTATATGTATATTGTATTGTAAACAATGTATCACTATGAATGGATATAGAATATGTTGGTTTTCCCGATTTGGGTTTCCAGGGGAAAATACTTTGTGTAATGTGCGTATTTGCCATTGTATATTTTCTGTTCTTTTACAGAAAATCTATTTGTAGTAAAATATTGTACAAGGTTAAAATCTACATTTGGTATCAGAGCTTTGTTAGCTTCAGGGGGATGCCTTTGTGGTCAAGGGTTTGGCTCAAGACTATGATAAGACTTGTTACAGTGAGAGATCTGTGGTATTGATTTTTCAGGTGAAAAGAAATGGTGAGCAGTTCGAAAATGGAGATCGGGAAGTTTAATGGGTAAAGTTTTGAGTGGTGGAAGCTCAAGATGGAAGATTTGTTGGTGGATAGAGATCAGTGGATCACGGTGGATCTAGGTACTGCACCTACATGAACTTCAACAAATGACTAAAAAAAGTTGGATCGAAAGGTGAAGAGCACAATTCGACTATGTCTCTCAGATTCAGTATTACTAAATGTGTCAGAGGAAGCTACAACCAAAGAATCATGGGATAAGTTGGGGAAGTTGTATCAGTCTAAGTCCCTAGTAAATAAACTTTTCCTGAGAAAGAAGTTGTATAACCTGCAATGAGAGATGGAGACTTGGTGGTAGAGCATTTGAATGCCTTCAATACTATGGTAAGTCAGTTAGTATCTATCAAGATTAAAATTTCAAATCAAGATAAGTGTATCAGTTTACTGTGCTCTTTACCAGACTCGTGGGATATTTTGGTTGTGGCCATAGGTAGTAATACAACTGCCTTGAAGTTTTATGAAGTGGTTTCATCCTTTTTGTTAGAGGAGATGAGAAAAAAGAACATGGAAGGACATAGCACATATGCATTATTTGCAAGAGGACGCTCCCAGGAAAGAAATAGATCCAAGTTCTCAAGTAGGAGATCTAAGTCTAAGGGTAGATCTAAATCTCCCATAAAGTTTGTAAAGGTATGTTGGAGATGTGGAAAAGAAGGCCACTACAAGAAGCAATGTAGATCCAAAATTGAGTAAAAGAAGGGATTTGAAGAAGCTCCTTCTACAGAAGAAAATAACTCCAAGGAAGAAGGCGGGGATGTGTACTTGGCTTCTTCAAGCACACATGTAGATCACGAGGCATGGTTGGTTGACTCATGTGCATCCTTTCATATGACTCCCCATAGGGAGTGGTTCTGTGAATATGAAAGGTATGATGGGGGTAATGTTTTCATAGGTGATGAATCAAAAACTAGAATCATAGAACGAGGAAAAGTCAAGTTGAGGCTCATAGATGGAAGGATTAGAACACTACCTAGTGTTCTGCACATCCCAGGTTTGTCTAGAACTTTTATTTATGTAGGAAAAATGGATGATGTAGGGGTAAAAACCATATTTGAAAAGGAAACCTACAGGATGGTTTGAGGAGCAATGGTGTTGTTGAAGGGAGCTCGGTTTGCAACTCTGTATAAGCTGCAAGGAAGCATTATTATTGATGGGTGTAATAGTTCCATTGTTCCTGATATTGGAGTTGAAGAGGAAAGAACTCCTACAATCTCTGGAGAAAAGGTTATGTTGTGGCATCAAAGACTGGGGCATACTAGAGAGAAGGGTCTTCGACTACTACACGATAAAGGTATGGTTGAAGGTATGTCTAACTGCTCTCTGGATTTTGATTCTATGAACATTGTGTATATGGGAAGCACAATCGAGTAAGATTCCCCTCTAGTGCAACGAGGGTAGAAGGAATTTTACAACTAGTTCACAATGATGTGTTTGGACCTGTGTCAGTTCCATAATTGGGAAAATCTATGTACTATGTCTCATTTATAGATGACGTCTCAAGGAATACTTGATATATTTTCTCGAGAAGAAATTTGAATTCTTTGATAGGTTTAAAAAATTTAAGGCTATTGTTGAGAATCAAACAGAGAAAATAATTAAGGTGTTGAGGACAGATAATGGTGGAGAGTTCTACGGGAATGAATTTGAAGAATTATGTAAGAAGTGTGGTATAGAGAGGCAAAAGACTACTCCAAAGACACCTCAGAAAAATGGAGTTGCGGAAAGGATGAACAAGACGCTAATGGAAAAAGCAAGGTGCATGCTCAGTGATGTCGGGTTAGGGAAAGAATTTGGGGCAGAGGTAGTGCGTATGCATGTTACCTGGTCAACAGATCACCCTCATCAGCGTTGGATGGCAAGACTCCATAAGAGGTATGGACTGGTAAGAAACCTTCTCTCACACATCTCAAGGTATTTGGCTTTGAGGCCTATGTTCATGTTCCAAGGGAAAATAGGAGTAAGCCAGATAAGAAGGCTAAAAAGTATATCTTTATTGGGTATAAATATGGTCTCAAAGGTTATAATCTTTGGAACCCATAAACTAATAAGGTTGTGTATAGCCAAGATGTGGTATTTAGAGAAATGAAGGACATTGTTAAACAAGAATTCCTACCAAATAAGAAAGAACAAGAGAAAATAGAGTTTGATTTAAAGGATGATGAATCAGACTCTACAAAAGAACATGAATTAGAAGAAGAAGATCCTCATACTCCAGTATTGAGGAGATTGATTCGAGAAAGAAGGCTACCAGAAAGGTATACTCCATCTAATTTCCATTCAAATTTTGCTTCATTTATTACTGATGATGATCCTAGAACTATCAGGGAGGCAGTGGATTCAGAGGATGGAAAGCTCTGGAAAAAGGCCATGGATGAAGAAATGGCAACATTGGATAAGAATTAGGCTTGGGATCTAGTGGATTTGTCGACTAGAAGAAATTCCATTGGAAACAAATGGGTATTTAAAAAGAAGTTGAATGCAGAAGGCAAAGTGGAGAAATACGAAGCTCGGTTAGTAGCAAAGGGTTATTCCCAGGTTGAGAGAATTGATTTTGGTGAGATTTTTTCTCCTATTGCGGGAATTGATTTTGGTGATCGAAAAAAGAGGAATCTCTGGTTAAATCAGAGAAAATATGTCGAGACAATATTGCAGAGGTTTAATATGCAAGAATGTAAACCGATAAAGGTCCCTATTCATGTTGGTGTAAAGTTATCTGTGGATTAGTGTCCCAAGACATAGTAAGAGGAGGAGGACATGTCTCATGTTCCATATGCCAGTGCAGTTGGCAATTTGATGATTGTAATTTTTTTTACTAGATCGGACATTGCACATGCAGTGGGAGTTTTGAGCAAGTATATGTCAAAACTAGGGAAGGAGCATTGGACAACAATAAAAAGGGTTTTCAGGTATTTGCGTGGCACTGCTGGTTATGGATTGTGCTATCAAGGAAGACTAGGTTTGGACAGAGTGCTGGACATACATGGCTTTGTGGATGCAGACTACGCTGGAGGTCTAGATCATGGGAGATCTACAAGCGGGTATGTGTTTAACCTATTTAGAGGAACAATCATTTGGATGAGCAAAAGACAGGTTGTAGTGGCACTTTCAATTATAGAAGTTGAATACATGGCAGCCACTCATGCAAGCAAGGAAGCAATATGGTTTCAAAGATTGTGTTCATGTATTAGGTTGGTACAAAAAGTTGTAAGGATATATTGTGACAGTCAAAGTGCAATTTTTCTGGCGAAGAACCCGAATTATCATTCGAAGACAAAGCATATTGATATTCAATATCACTTTGTGAGAGACATGGTTGAAGAAAAAAAAGTGTTGTTGATGAAGGTGTACACTTTCAAGAATGTTGTAGATTCATTAACAAAATCTATGAGCACTAAGAAGTTCTCTTGGTGTAGAGAATCCATGGGCATTGTTGCCTTGGATTGTTGACCACGTAACCATGTAACCCCTTGTATGCAAAAAAAAACAAGTGGGAGCATGTTGGGTATGTGTTATATTCTTTGCACGATTAGCTCTAGTGTTTT
>ML841160.1:49437-74492 GCA_009831015.1 Picea engelmannii
GTCATGTTGTATTTTGTGTACCTATGGAGACTACGTGTACAACAACGCATTTGGTCTAGTTTCAAACTTGACATTATAATAATTATTTTTATTTTTATTCTGCTACACTAGTGGCCATAACTTGTATCTTTTCTTCATAGTAGTTGAGAATATTATTGGCATGCTTTTAGATTTTTTTCCTGAAGGGTTTCTTTCTCTCTTCTTCTAGGCTTTGATGTTTTCCATGTATTTTTGTTGTTCATCATAGAAAAGAAGGTTTGGAAACTTTTATTTTCCATCCACCAAAATGTTTATATAAAAAGTAACTTACTTATATGTATGCATGGAATTAAATAACAGTCTTACTATGTCTTTCTCCATATTATTGTTTTCATAGTCCTTCATCTCAACAAACTAACCTTTTTGACAAAGTGAAATTAGTAGTCTGTAGTACAGATACTTAAAGTCCTTTTTAGCTACATGCCCTATAAGTACAATCTATAAGAACTATAATCTTCCCAAGATATCACTAGGGTTTGATTGTGTCTTTGCTTCGTTCCAAACACAAAGGTAAAAAATTGAGACTTGTGTTATTTAGGTCTTAAATATGCTTTTTGATCTTTCTTGATTTCTTTGTTCATAGCATGAAAAAAAAAATAGTTTTTGTCAGTAACTTGTCCATTCATGTTGATTTTAGTATCTTTGGCATGCTTGAAGGCTTGAACTAAAGCTTGTTCAACAAGTCAACGACTTCCTAAAAATAGTATTGTACAAACATCGACTGCCATATTTACTATTTATTTACTGTGTAGTTTGGTTTAGAATTTGAACCCTCTGCTCCACACTTTTGGAGGTTCATTTTAATATCTTGCATATTGCTTTGGCCACCTCTGAGGCTCAATTAAGGACCTGTTAATCATGGACGAAGCTCAAAATTTCTGTAACTCAAAGGTTGGCATTTTAGTTAAACAAATTTAGTTTATGTCGGTAACTTTCCCATTCATGTTGATTTGAGTATCTCTGGCATGCTTGAAGGCTTGAAATAAAGTTTGTTCAACAAGTTAGCAAGTTCATAAAATAAGCATCATACAAATATCAACTGCCATATTACTATTTATTTACTGTGTAGTTTGGTTTGGACTTTTAACATTCTTCTTCACAATTTTGGAGGATCATGTTAATATCTTACATATTGCTTTGGTTACCTCTAAGGCTCAAAATTAAGGAGCTCTTAATCATGGATGAAGCTCAAAGGTTTTCATTTTAGTTAAGTTTTATATATCCTCGGCATTGTAGGTGATATAAAATATTTTCTTCATCTGAAGAAAGTGGTTCATGTACTCCATGAATGTTATGTCAAACCCCTTGGAATACACAAAAGAAATGCCTATACAGAGCATATAGTGCTTGGCATTGGAACATGGTTTGGTCCAGTTTCATCATTACTCCTATTATTAAACATTGAGAATTCTTAACCTCAAGGAGAAACTTTGGAGGTGCTTTTCGGGGAAACTGATGTTCTCTTGATATGTGATAACTTGTCTATGTTCGACATTGAAATGCCATAATGGTTATGATATTATTAGTTGGTAGGTTTGATTAATTTTGTATGGTTCTGCTATAGACGTCATTTAGAGAAGAGGATATGAACATGTAGTTAGACACAAGTTCATTTTTAAAGTAATTTTCCATGCACAAATTTTGCATACCTCATATTTTAGGTCTTCATGCTTGTGGAGATGATACCAAGAGTAATCTCATTAGGATAGAAGCTGTGACAACATGTTTCATTGCGTAAAAGTTTGAAGGATCTGTTATATGTGTATGAATTTAATGTCATTTCATTCACCATATTGGGCCTTTTTATCTCTTAGACACTCTTGAAAGAAAAAACCAAACCTTTAGTGTGAGGGAAAGCCTAAGGAAACTATTAAGTGGGTCGCTAGATGACACCTATATGAATTACTCCTCCTTTGGGCTTGGAATGACTATTAGGTCTTGATATTGATATTGTATTTTTTTTTTAAATACCTATACAAAGGTGGCAATTGTGACACCTTTCACTCTCTTCCCGTCACTATTGCCACATCCAAGACGTCTCTCTTTCCACCTCCAAGATTGTCGCTCCCATAGCAACCACATTGGATCTAGTAACTCCAGGCCTTCGTTGTTTCCACCTGATGGACATTTTTCTTGCCACGTCCAAGAGTGTCACTCCCATAGCAACCACATCGGAGCTAATACCTCATCCCGTCAGTCTTGCCACCTTCAAAACATCTCTCTTTCCACCTCTGAAACATCTCTCTTGCCACCTTAAGAACGCCTCTTTTACCACCTTTGAAACATATCTCTTTCCATGTCTGAAATGTCTCACTTGCCACATTTGAAACGTCGGTCTTTCCATTTTTGAAACGTCTCACTTGCCACATTTGAAATGTCGGTCTTGCCACATATGAAACGTCTCACTTGCCACGTTTAACACGTCGGTATTGCCATGTTTGAAACGTCCCTAGATGTCGGTCTTAGGACGTCAATATGGGGCTGGACAATCCAATTTATGATGACACATGGCGTCATATAACGTCGCAATACCAACGAAAACTAGGTCGTCGGAAAAACGACATCCTATGAAATGACGTTTGAGGGGGTCCAATGTTTGTCAGTCTTCCGACAATAGAAAGTGTCAATTGCATCTAATGTGCTGTCGGAATTTGACCCAAATGCACTAGTGACAGTTATCTAAAGGCGTTGCAACATCGAGGGTCTTTTAAGAAGAATAAGAGATAATGAGATCTCAACAGCTTGAGCTGATTTACTCTCAATCTGGTTTACTTTACTAATTTTTACTAGATGCACGAAGGTTGATACTTGACAAGACCAGACATAGGTCTGGACCACATGCCAATGGTATTGTTAGTTCAGTGCAAATGAAGCCTATTGATCAACTGTCAAATCAATTGCAACAATTGTTGATACAACAGACAACAACCAACCATACCATAGGTTTGACTGTTCCCCCTACTCAAATGTTGGATGTACACAGTGTGCAATCAATAAACCCTAAGACCACCTAGCAGCCTGATGGAAAGAAAAAATAGTGAAAGAAGGGTAAGGGGGATAAGAAACCTACCAATAACACTCAAGGGGGAAACAAAAAAAAGAAGAAGTCCAAGTATCCATGTAATATTTGCACGGAAGACCATATGAATCGCTAGTTACCTTGGCTTGCAGAGGCCCATAAGTTATTGGCACAACAACAACTTGTCATAGTAATGAACCCATTTCCACATGGGAAAAATTTAACTCAAGCCTCTTCAAGCATGAAAGGGGGCAGTCAGGGACCCCTTTCGCCT
Organism: Picea engelmannii; assembly: GCA_009831015.1. Taxonomy (NCBI): domain Eukaryota; kingdom Viridiplantae; phylum Streptophyta; class Pinopsida; order Pinales; family Pinaceae; genus Picea; species Picea engelmannii. Next base: position 52,770 of record ML841160.1, read on the forward strand.
TTGAGTAATCCTTTTTTCATGGATGTGTACATGATGAAAGGTAACATTGATATAGAAACTAGGATGTGTGACTATGGAATGCCAAACACCTCTGAGAAGGGTAAAGAAGATGAAAACCCACCTCTTCCTCTCCATATTGAGAAGACGTTAGGAGAAACAATGACACGCATATGAAAGGGTGCATTCAAGAAATATTATGACAACCCAAATGTAAGGGTCACCCATAACTACTCTGTGGTGGAGGATTTGTCTCAAACCTCTTATGTGATGTCTTTTTTGGAAGTCCTCTAGAGCTACCCTTCCTAGAGAAAGGCTATGTTAGCTACCTCAGGATCTCCTGAGACTTCTAATCTAGGAACGATCATGCTTGATATGACTGACTTAAAACCTCATCTCCCTTACCATGTGTCATTTCAGATAGTAGTGACTTACACCACGAAAACATTTACTCGGAACAATTTTTGCATGGTGGTTGATGAGGGTGCCTCGACATGTGTGATGTATTTGGCATGTTGGAAGGATATTATCCAACCTGTTTTGTCTCCATCACCTACTCTTCTTACTTCTTTCAACGGTCATTCGTTCCAACCACATGGAATCATTCCCTCTTTCCCCATGTAGTTAGGGGGGAAGACCATGTGTGTCGAGGTTGAAGTGGTCAATGTCTCTTTAGACTACAATCTATCGTTAGGAAGGATTTGGACCTATTCTATGCAAGAAGTAGTCATGACAGTTTTTTGAGTCTTGTTGTTTCCACACGAGGGTCAGATCGTTTCCATTGATCAATTATCCTTCTCCCATCCTGACCCTTCATTGGGGGTATCCATGTTCTCGATGATTGATAACCCTCAACCCGACATCGTCAATGTAGAGGTCAGTTTGTGCCCACCTTTGATGGGTACTTTCGATTACCCAACTCTGACCAACAATGTCGAGTACATATCGGTTGTCCCCGACCAACATAGGGATGAAATCTTTCAAATCTCGTCATTTCGCATGACTTACTTTAACAATTCATGGAATCTTCCTCCCCCATCATCCACGATGGAAGGGACATGGCACCATGGCATGGCCATGCCTTTTTCTGTTGTCGAATTTGCATACTCTATAGTCCATCAAGCTTCTGTTGACCCTAATCAGATTCCTACCCAGGAGTTAGATATTATTCTCGAGCCTGTTTGGGCTCAAGGTTCCCTTGTCAATAATGATTCTTTAGACATAGTATTTCCCTCAGATGAGGCAGTTATTGAGGCAATGACTATTCCAGATAGACCTTGGGATAATCTCCATCACAATCTTATTTCCTCCCAGAGTTAAGAAGAATTGAAGTAGGTGAATTCACTCTGACTATGACTGGAGATAGGGCTTTTCCTATCAATCCTTTGGCTACGCACGTTGTTTATGTTGAAGGAAATATGGAAACCATCACTCAAACAATACCTATTGATATATCCAAAACCCCTGGCGTCATTGAGAATATCTTCATTGAAGAAAAATGCTCCCCCAAGGAGATTCGAATCTACACAGATTTATTTAAATAATTTTGTGACGTGTTTGCCTGGTCTTATGAGGAAATGCTAAGCATAGATCCAAGAATCGTCGAACATGAAATCATGACATATCCTGATGCTAAGCTAGTCCAAAACAATCTTTGTCTGGTTAATCCTAAGAAAGAAACAACTATTAAGGCTAAAGTAGAGAAACTACTCAAAGTTACTTTCATCTACCCCATCCAATTGACTCAATGGGTGTCAAATCCCATTCCATTCAAGAAAAAAAGGGTACTATAAGAGTATATATGGAATTCCATGATTTGAACAAGACCTATCCAAAGGATAATTTCCCCACACCATTTATTGACTAGATAGTCGATGAATGCATAGGTTTCAAATCCTTTTCTTTCATGGATGTTTTTTTTGGATACAATCAGATAAAGATCAAGCCTGAAGGCCAAAACAAAACCACTTTAATTTTTCTGTGGGGTACATTCTCTTATCAGAAGATGCCTTTTGGTATGAAGAATGTTGGGGCTACTTTTCAGTGGGCCATGTATTTTTCTTTCCCTGACCTCAAAAACATAGTCGAGGTTTCTCTTGATGATTTAGCATCATGATCTCATAAGAGAAGTGATCATCTTGCACACCTCAAATTTATCTTTGAGCAATGTCACTACTATTGAATCTTCTTGAATCCAAACAAATGTAGTTTTTGCGTAACCTTGGGTCATATTAATTGTTTCATAGTTTTGACAACAGGGATCATGGTTAATCCTCTAAAGGTTGAGGTGATAGTTCAGTTGCCTCCCCCATGCACAATCCCTCATCTTCAGAGTTTATATGGAAAAGTGAACTTTTTACGACGTTTCATCACAAACTATGAAAAGATCACAAAGGGTTTCATGCATTTACTAAAGAAGGATGTTTCTTTTCATTGGGATGAATCTATTCAACACTCTTTCGAAGTGTTGAAATGTGCCCTCACATATACCCCTCTGCTTCAGCCACCCAATTATAATAAATATTTCTTATTGTACTTGGACGCTACGGAGTCAACCATTGGTATGGTCCTGGTTTACGAGGATGATTTTCTCTTAGAATACATGATTTATTACCTGAGTCGAGTCCTGGCTGGACCAGAACTCAATTATTCCCATGTTGAAAAACTTGTGTTGGCAGCATCTCATGCTATCCAATGGTTCCATCATTACATATTGTTTCGCAAGACCATTGTCATTGTCATTGTGAATCTGTTTCAATATGTGTTGACATGACATGTAATCGAAAGAAAGATCACTAGATGGATAGTTATCCTCCAAGAATTCGACTTGCATTTTGTTTCAACGAAATCCAAAAAGTCGCTAGTCTTTGCGGAACTCATCTCGAAACTTCCGGTCGAATCAGGTGATGTTACACCCGAGGAATTGCTTATCAAAGGAGACATGTTTTTGATTGCATCTTCGGACCCTTGGTATGGATATATACTATTCTATATCCAAAATTTAAAGTGCCCCACCTCTTCTTCTCGTGATGATCGTCGTTGTATATGCCATCAGGCCAAGAAATATCTCATACTCAAGGACACTCTATATCGTCGAGGTGTAGATTTCATCCTTTGTCGATGTCTCACTCCTGAGGAAGAGGAAATATTGCTTAATGATTTCCACACTGGAGCATGTGGTGGTCATTTGTCTGGGTTGGAAACAACCAAAAAGATTCTATGAGCTGGTTACTTTTGGCCGACATTAATCAAAGATTGTGTTGAATTGGTCAAGAAGTGCCACCCATGTCAGATCATCTCTCGAAATATGAGGGAACACCTCGCTCCCATGTTTCCCTTCATCAAATTTGGTCCCTTCACCAAGTGGGGGATTGATTACGCTACATGCAACCCCCCCTTCAGCAAGGGGGCACCATTATATCATTGTGGTAGTAGACTACTTTAAGAAGTGGGTCGAGACTATGCCAATGTTTAAAGATGATGGGGAGACAACAACTCTCTTTTTGTTTAACTAGGTAATAGCAAGGTTTGGCATCCCGAGAGAGATTATCACTGACCATGGTAGTTACTTTCAAAATAAAATGATGTCCAAGTTAACTTCAAATCTTGGGTTGAGACAATAACATTTGTCACCCTACTACTGACAAGTGAATGGTTAGGTGGAAGCTGTGAATAAATCCCTTAAGACTATTCTACAATGAACGATCAATTTAGCCAAGTCAAATTGGCATTTTATGTTGTACTCTGCATTATGGGTCTACTGAACATCTGTTAAGACTCCAACTGGTTTCTCACATTTTCAAATCATTTACGGGATGGAAGAAGTATTGCCTATAGAGTGCTAGATCCCATCTCTAAAGTTGGCAGTACAATTATTGCCAGACACTTCATTGCTTGAAGAGAATTTATTATATCTCGAGGAGCTTGATGAGCAATGTCGTGATGCACTCTTCTCTAATGAGGCTCACAAACAAAAATTCAAGTGTCAGTATTATCGGTCCATTCATCCTCAGATTTTCTCTGATGGTGACCTTGTCCTAGTCTATGACCAATATAAGGATCCATCGGGGGCAGGAAAGTTCAAACCCATGTGGCTAGGAACTTTCATTGTGAAGGGGGTTCTAATTAAGGGCGCTTATCATCTGGTGGAATTTTAGGGAAATTCTTTGGTGGATCCTAGAAATGGTCTCTACCTCAAGAAGTATTACTCATAGGTGGGTCTCCTTGAGTGACTTCTTGTACATATGTATAGTTCTTATACATTTTATTTTTCATTTTGTCTTTTTGGTTTTATGGACATGTCATTTTTTGATGTCATATTTTTCACTGTGGCATATGTCAAGTGAATAAGAGGTGTTCATTTGGTTTGCAGATGACACTAGCCATTATACTCAGAGGCTTGCTTCTGCAGCTTGGGTGATTTTCACACCTCAAGGCCAGTTGCTATGTTTAGGAGGTATTTGTTTAGGTGACTCCATAAACAATGTCACTGAATATAGTGTAGTCTTAGAGTTGCTTCATGACACCTTGTCCCATGGTATCTCTCACCTCTGGGTCTACTTAGATGCTCAGTTGGTTGTGTCTTAGTTAAATAGGGTTTACCGCATTTACAATCCTACACTACACCGACAGTTCCTTAGGGTATGTCTCTTAGAATGAGGATTTGATTACATTATGTATATCCATGTTCCTAGGAGATTGAATCAAATCATAGATACTCTATCTAATCATGTATTAGATTGGCATATTTCCCACATTTAAGAAAAATCACACACATGCACATGTAAATACATTTGTAAAATAGATGTAATCCATAAGCCATAAAAATATGTAAATATGCATATATATATCAAAAATATCTGAGTACATGGGTGGGTGTAAGTGCCTCAAAAATATGTCTAGTAAGAGTCATGGGTGTTATGCACGTGAGTAGTCTATCCTAGCTAAAGGCGTGGCCTGTTGGCCCTACCATAATGAACAATGACGTTTTCCAAATGTCGTAAGAGATGGACCCACGTCTGTGGTACCCCAACTACGTGAGGTTGCATCCCTAGTGGAAAATCCTTGATCTCTGCCATAAGAACTATGCGAGTGAGCGTGATGAGGCTCTTCTCCACCCATCTCAATACTCTCTTAGCCTCTTCGACTGAAGGCCCCCCTGCTGTTGCTGCTAGTCTGGTGACTACGGATGGTTTTTTCTCTAGTCGATGACTCTGCCTAGTCCTTGAGAAGTCTGTTGGATGCATTGGTCCCACATCTCTACATAGTACATACATAAGTGTCAGATACTCTATTATAGAAAAAAAAATTGATATATATAAAAAAATTAATAAAAATTAAATAACTATGAAAAAAAAACATATATAGCTCTCCTCGTTCTACTTAGGAAGGTACGGCCATAGAAAGATCCCTTGAGAAGTCGATCCGAACATAGGGGTAATCCTCTATAGCCAAAATCTGCCAAGACCACCAGTCAAAAAAATTATCATCGAAGGCCTTGATGGTCCTCCCTCCCCCCTGTCGTGGAAATAGCACCACCCATATGCATAATACTGGGAGAGAGGCCACATGCGCTCATATTGTCTTGAGGAATGAGACTGGGTACCCTCTCGAAGAAAAAGGAGAATAAAATAGTCCTAAACCTGAATTTTTGGCGTTCCCGTATCCAACACTTTGTTAGTTGTCTCTTCCTACAATCTAGAATGGTTTTACTCTATTCAAAAATCAGTGCATTTAAGCACTGCACTGCATAATGCATGTGTGCTTGGGAGCCCTGATGTAAATCCATGGATATAGTGATCCACCTAGTGAGTAGAACTATCACTTTCAGTGATAGGTTATTGATCATGCGTATAGGCACCTGAGAACCTACTCTCTCAGTACCAACCTCTCAATGGAGTCCAATCAACTCCTCAATGTTGTGAGGCCCAAGGGTAAAAGTACGCAAGTTGACTGGATCACCTCTCCTTGAGTGACCAGTTAGGAAGTAAATTTATTCATTTCTTGGAGTCAACAACTTCCCCTAAAGCATAAATCCCTCAATGTTGGGATGCCAGTAATTTATCAAAGAATTCAACAACCTAGGTTGTGCCCTCATGAATAGACATTGGAAGAATTTTAGCAACCCACATTGTGATAAAACAACGACAATAGCAGGGTCTTCTGAGACCAAAAAATCAATTTCCTCATGCTCCCTCTCTCTCCAATGAACATACATCCTGCAAAATGACAAAGTCATGGGAAGTTAACTCTTGTTTATTATTTTTTCCACTTATTAGAGGGTGTACATGGGCTGTATTGGCGACAATCACATGTGTATGTAGGTATATTATCTTATGCCTGCGTGCACATGTGGGTTGTGCTTGGAAAACCCACATACACATAGTGCCAACCTCTTTAAAGGTCAGCGCCCCCCCAAAAAACAAAAAGAAATGAAAAAAGGAAGAATGGAAATGCAGGACATGCTAGTTTGTACTTACTTGCTCCAAGCATAAGTTCGTTTCGTCCACTCAAGCTCCCGAAATCAACTCTTTTGGAAAAGGGGTGTTTTGAATTTTTTGTCAATTCTCAATTTACAATGGTGATAATGAGCTACCAGCTTCTATTTATAGACTTTTTGACCCCTTTTTGTCATTTTTTGGACCCTTTTGTCATTTTTTCTAGATTGAAAATCTTTTAGTATGGTTTTTGAGTTTCTTGTGGGATGTTACAATACATGTTACTTTGGGTATTGGGAAACGTTTTGAGAGTTGGGTCATTTTTAAAGGTCTTTTGGTAAAAAATAATTTTTCCAACTTTTTGCGTCTAGGTTAGGATTCCACCTCCACTTTCTACATCTCATTGTATTTTTCTCTTTTCCATTAGATCAACCCCACCGAGTTGTGACTCAGAACCATCATTTATTCTCTATAAGTTTTGTAATTTAGTGGTAGATCCTACCTTCACATGGATTCCCTAGGTAGATCCTGGTTGCATTTTGGTGTCCATGCAATTGCTAGTGATTTTAGGCTTGGGAGTCCTTTTTAGTCCTATATTGATTACGAGCTTGGGCCTTCACATGTCTAATATGTTATCACTCTCGGTTTCACCCTCGGGACTCCCAAAACAATGGGTCTTCTTTTAATCCCTTTTCAAACCCTCTAAACATGAAAATATTGTCGAGCGATCTTGTTGCCTTTCATGCTCGCCAAACTAAAATTTGAAGGCATGTCTGTCCGACGGTAGTTTACCCCTTTTTTAGTCTGGATGGTCAAATGTACGAACAAAGGTATACTCTAGGAGCCTTGGTTCTCTAGAAGAGTATTCTCTGGTATAAATTTAACCCTTTTTTGTGCTCGAGGGACTAAATTTATGAAAAAGGAACCCCCACAGAGTTCATAGTTAAGCTCTTTTCAGAATCCCTAAAATTGAAAAGATTGTCCAGTGACCTTGTTTCTTCACACTCGTTAAATTGGTCAAAGATCCCTTACAGAGTCCATAGTTAAGCTCTTTTCAGACTCCTTAAATATGAAAAAATTGTTGAGTGATCTTGTCTTTGTCACACTCGTTAAAATGATTTTGAATAGATGTTTGTTCAGTGCTAGTTTACCCCTTTTTCAAAGCGACTAGACTACCTTCGAAAAAGGTACCCCAGTGGAGTCCCCTTTTATGCTTTTTCAGACACTCTAAATATGAAAAACCGTCGATCTTACCTTCTTTGGGATTGTTAAAATTACATCGAAGGACATTATAATTGTGTCTTATTGCGTGGTGCGACGAGATAAATAGATGACTTGGCAATAGATCTCTTACAATGGTTGAGAAGCCTTCATTAAATCAGGTCTATCCATTATGGAATGTTTTTATCATGAACATACTAGCACCATTCCATTTGGGCAATCCACATCACCTTTTGAGTGGGTCAGCTTGGGATTCTTTCACCATTTCTTTCAAGTTTCCAAGTTGTAAGAAGAGCTCAATCTTGGGGCTCCACGAGCACTCCCTTGGAGGAAGAAGGGACCCAAATTCCCCTTTCTCTTTGGTGTTTTATTTTCACTAATACAATCCTTAGCATTGGTGACATGAGTCTTGTTTGTTTCTTGTTCTTATGTCCTTATGCACAATAGTTTAGTTGTTTTTTCCTTTCCTAGTTTAATTCTTAGCTTAGTCTTTTATGTTTATTCTTCTAACCCTTTCCTTTACTGTTCTCTTGCTTAGCTAACCCAACTAAGCCTGTAAGCACCTCTTTTTTTCTCATTTAGGTGACAAAAGAGGTGCAATACCAAGTACTGACTGAAAATGGTGTTCATTAAACACATAAGTGTGGCTAGTGAATTAGTGAGACCAAATGGTATAAAAACAAATTCGTAATGTCCATATCTCATTCTGAATGGTGTTTTACTTATTCCCTCATCTTTTATCCTAACCTGGTGATAACCATATCTTAAATCAAATTTAGAAAAAATATTTTCCCCACCTACTTGATCAAACATATCAATGATCCTAGGTAAGGGGTACTTATTCTTAACAGTCATTTTTATTAATTGTCTGTAATCGATGCATAATCTCATAGTTTCTTGTTTCTTTTTAACAAAAAAGACTAGTGGTCCCCATGGTGAAACACTCGATATTATATATTATTTGTCCAATATTTCTTGCAGTTGAAGTTTTAATTTTGTTAATTCCGATACACTCATTCAATAGGGTGCTTTAGATATAGGAGTTGAACGAGGCAGCAGGTCAATAGAAAAGTCTATCTTTCTCCTTAGGGTAAATTCAAGTATATCATCAACAAACACATCTCTAAAATCATGCAAGATGAAAAAATCCTCTAAGCTAGGTTTATTTTCTTTTTCCAATAGATTTGTCACTTGGATGGCATAAATATGACAACCTTTTCTTATGCACTTCTTAAATTGCATAGCTGAAATATGTCTAACTGAGACTGGTTTTTTATACCTTGTATTGTCCTAACCGTGTCATTTTTGTCTTTATACTTGAGTGATTTTTCATAACAATATAAGACTTCTTTATGCCTTTCTAAATAGTCCATTCTCATAATTATGTCAAAATACCCTAACGGTAGAATACTCAGATTTATCTGTGTGTTTTAAACACCTAAACTGAACTCACAATAAAAAATAAAATCATATACTTTTCTTTTTGTTCCTATTGCTAGTTGTACTAGCCAATATTTTGCATGTCTTTTTTTTTTAAGTTTATAGGAATCCACTACACCAGGAGCGTTATAACTCAACGTAGCTCCTGAATCAATTAAAATAGAAGTACGAGTATTGTTAATTTTACCTTCAATTTCCACTACAGTGGACTAGTGATCAGCTTGTCGACCATCCATGGCTGCATTGATCCGATGTAAGCTTCTCCCCACATCTCCCACAATAGAGGATTCTTGTAGGTTGTGAACCATAGTCCTAGTTGTTGAATTCAAACGTGGAAAATTCCTTTTTAAGTGAGGTTCTCCACATTCCCAACATTTTAACGGTTCTCTAGGGCTATTCCCAAACTTTTTTCTTCCCATATTAATTGGTTTACCACCTCCTTGGGTATTTTGGCTATTGGAGTGAAAATATTTCCTTGGAAAACTCTTTCCTACATTCCAGAAAGGGGTTGGTTGATATCCCTTCTTCCACTAGTTCATTCTATCCTATTTCTTGTCCTTCCAAGCCTTGGGAAATTTCGACCGTTGTTTGTATTGGTCGTAACACATCCGGGCCTTGTGAAAAACTTCACTTAAAGACTTGGGGTTGTCGAATTTGATTCTTTCCTTATAGGAATATGGTAAACAACTTAGGAACCACTAGTTTTTTACTTTTTCCTCCTGGATATAAGGCATGAACCTTAATAATTCCAGGAATTTGTTTATCAGGTCATCCATAGCCATTTGACTGAGTCGTAGCTCATAAAACTCTTTGGTTTTTCTTTCATAGTAACTTTCAGAAAGATATTGTTTCTTAAAGTATTTCTTAAAATTTGACCACTCCATTTGTTTTTCCTTTAGGCCCTTGGACAAATTCATGTCCTTCCACCATATGCTTTCTTTCCTTTCAGGTTATAGATGGCCATTCTGACCTTCATATTCCTGGAGTAGTTGTATATCTAGAAATATTTTTTTATGTACAGTAACCATGACTCAACCTCCTCCCCTATTCTGGATTACCCTTCAAAGGTATATGGTTTTATTTTCTTAAACTCTCCCTCTAGGTGATCCACTTGTTTCCTTTTTTTTCCTATGCTTGTTTTATGTTCTGCTGAAGGTCAACCTTCGGAAGATCTATCCCCTTCTTCTGCTTCAGGACCAAAATTTTTGGAGGCCCTTTTAGTGACCTCTTCTTCCTGGTTATCATCCTTTGGGATCTTCTTCGTCACTATGCTTCATAGAATAACTTCATTTATTTCCTGTTGTTCCTGTTGAGCCTTTTTCAGTTTCTCATTGTCTTCTTTAAAAACTTGCAGCTCCAAAATGAGATTTCTCATAGTTTCCATAACCTCGTTAGGTGAAATTTTGTCATCGTTCTTCCTCTGTTCTTCAGGAGGCCTTTCCTTAGGATTCTTATTGAGTTTGATCTCTTTTTCATTCTGTGTTACCATGATCACAACAAAAATAAAGTTTTTTTTGTTTGTAATAGTAATTGTTTTGTTAGTTTTTTCATAAAATAGAAATATGTGCTAAGAAAATATTTTTGGCCCTATTTAAGGTCCAAGTGTTGTAACATTTTCTCTAATACCATATGTAATGTACCCCAAATTTACCCAAATAATAATAATTAAATTCTCAGGAACATTAAATCTTCTTTCTTAGAACCATTCATTCTCGAAGACTTATAGTTAAGAAAAGTAGGTAATTATCATCGTTGTTAACTTCTAAGAGATTCATATATTCTGGTTATCAAAATGATGAACAATCATCTCTAAATATTTCTACTCTAACTTATCTCATACTGCACATAATTTATATACAGAAGGCAAGGGTGACTTTTCTATACCCTCACCTCAAAAACATTAACCTTTCACATTCTAAACATTGACCCTTTATAAATATTTAAACCTACTAATATTATAATACTTATATATATATGTGCTATATTAGACATAGGACTCATGGTCCTATACTCTTCCCTAAGCATAGGTTTCCATGTTTGCATGCAAGAGAAAACCTTATTTGACATTTCAAATATAATCCCCTATACAATAGACTATTTTCATATCATAAAGGGTCGAGAGAATACACCCTTAATGAGAAGGTTATATGCCTAACATATGATGATTATACATTACTTTACATGGTCGAACAAAACCCCTATGAGTATTGGTTGTGTTTATAACTTCTTATTATTATCATCATAATTGTTTTTTGATAATAAGATCATTGATAACGAAGTATTAGTCATGCCTTAATAGAATGATAACAACTACTGTTTGATGGTCCTATGTATCGTGCCTTCAAGGAACTGTCCTTTGCTTGCATTAACTTAGTATGAATTCAAAGTGTTCATGTCATTCGTGAGTTAAAACTTTTGTTCAACCCATTAATGGAGACCCTGCGAGAGGTAATCAAGAGGTTATCACTATACCCCGCGTCCAGTATGATTGCGCCATCTCTATCTCGTCACATGGAGAGAGATAGTCTTTGTACTTCCACCATTTACTCTACGCAGTAAGGGTTTACAGGACTAATGTGAGTTTTCTACGTGAGAGTTCAGTGTTAACTCTGTGTTTGTTTCTTAGTGAGGGAGGTCGGTGACCTGGAGAAATTTAATCGATGGAAAACAGTCTACATGACTTACCTCGTAATCTCACGACATGCTTATTCTTTTAGTATTCGAGTGGAATTTTCGTGGATTTTACCATAGTGAAAATAGCTCTGCAACTATTTTTCTTTACGATTTTTGAGTGAAGGTTTCCCCTCCATTGTTCTTTAAATTACTAGACTAATTCCTCCGGTCATGGATAGATATACACTTGTGATGTTCTGCATCTTCCTTCATTGGGTAGTTACTCATCTTTACAAAGGCCATTAACTTGTGAAGTCTCCTACACAAGCAACTCTTGATTTCTTATGATTTTTGGATTAACCACTAATTTACTTGGGGTTCTGTTAAATAAAAAATTATCCCCCACAGCTATTCATCGTGGCCTATCTATCGTTAATACACTAGTGATGAAATCCTATTACGAGACCTCTAAAAGGGGGCTCGATATAGAGTATGAACGAATTCTATCGTTTTAATGGAAAGACCTATATTCTCTTCACGATATTCCATTATTGTAACTTACTTCCTTTTAAAAGAGTCATCCCCTACTGTGTTCGTTGAGTATTTTGTTTGGTTTATCCTTAATATTCACGTTATCAACTTCTTACATCCGACCTTCTGTGAAACCTTATATACTCGGATTTAAGGGGATGAAATTGTAGGTGTAGTCTGTAGTTATGGTGAGGTTTCCTTGTCTATTGTGTATTTTTTCTTTTTAATCTAGGATATTCTATTCACCCTATCCGTTCTTATACAAGTATAGATACTAGTTACGATTTGTACTATGTAAGTTATTCCAGGGATTTATTGATTAAAAAAATTTACCTTTATTCTTTAACAAAATCTCCCTTATTCATTGTTCTGAGAATCTGGTAATTAATCTCTCTAGAACCCTTCGTTTTCGTATCAAGAACATAATAGGGATTTAGGTAATTCAAAACCCTGTTATGGTTTCATTGTTTTTTTCCATCAATCTTGAAATTCATTTTTAAGAATGAGGAAAAAAAGTATCCTAGCATTGTATGTGAACTGGATTTGTGTATTCTCTGTCTAGTATGTTTATACTCTACGCTATTTACAATTATGGTTTTACAATTGCTTCTTATTTATCTATCTTTCTAAAAAGATTGATTAATGTTTGGTTTCTATAATCTAATGATGGGCCCCTTTTTGATTGCGAGGGTACCCATCAGGCGATCCTTGGCCCCTCCACCCCTTTTAGGTCTGTGGATGACGTTTCCATTGATGCAAGGAGGAATGAAGGCCTTTACTTCAGAACTGCAAGCTAAGTGCAGTCCGAATTTTCATCTGCGTTGTCTTTTTTTGTAAACATTTTACCCTGGTAAATTTATTCTACATTCAGCATATGGAATTTTGTTGCTTCCAACTAAATACTAACTATAATTTCTTGGTCTTCTTACAGGATTGGTGCACAACGAAGTCTTCGGATTCTAGGGCATCATCTTATGAAAAAGGTACTTGGGTTGATTTTCATAGTTCTCTCAGAGTTTATTATTCCAGTTTCTATCAAAAGAAACAGTTATGTCCTAGAATATTGTTAGCATGGAAACTTAAACCCAACTTGTGTAGCGATTGGTTAATTGTATATTCAGTTTTGTGATAATGTTTGAGTATTGGAAATTTATAACGCAGTATTGCATAGAGTTGCAGACACATTTGAATACTGGTCTGGTTTTGGAATATGTAATAAGTTTTAGGTATTTGAGTCACAATATTTCTACTCCCGCGCTATTGTAATGAAACATGATTATTAGCTATTTATTCCATGCCCGTGGTTACACAGATCCTCTATTATTTTTGTTAAAAGAATGTACAGATGTCCCCTCGATCATGTGAATACTGTTATTAAATGTGAGCGGTCTCTGTCTTATGAATTGTATAAGTTAAAAATAAAACCCATGTTGTGTTTACTGTGGAAAAACTGACTATTCATTTTCCTTTATATCATTCACATCTGGTGGTATGCATACCATAGGAATTTAAGTGATTATGGAATTTTGTATAGGAAGATATACATATATATATATATAATTACTTTCTATTGCATATATCATTCCAAGTCTCAAATGACAATTTCACAGTCTGATCATCATAACTATTTAGTACAGCCTATGTATTTAACCTATCACAATATATGTATATATAAATCTAAGCTTTCAAGTTTACTTCTAGAATTTTCTTTGGCATTCTTCAATTGACAAAAATATTCAAGTTGATTTCTTATATGCAATTAATCACATGTCTAAAATTCTAGGGTTAGCACAATACAGATCCCATCTAGCTTAGATACATCTTCCATATATTTTTATAAAACAGTCCCATCTACAGTTAATCCACGCGGAATTTCTTACTCAATGAATACAATAAAACTATAAGAGTTATACTACAATTCTTTTTATCCCAACAATAATTTAATAAATAGAAAAATTCATCCATAATTAAAGAGATGTATTATATCAACCATTAAATCAAATAACATTCGATCATAAAGAAGTAGATGGACATATCTAATCAAGTTTTCCAAAAAAAAAGGAACAACCAAGTTCCTCCCAACCTTAGAACAGAACAACCAATCTACTTTCTTCATCCACTCCCTAGTCTGACCATGAATCCATGAGGGTGGAATATAGAACTCCTCCTTAGATATAGTCCTTCAGTTTCAGAAAACCTCTCCTTACCTCACACTCAAAAAACAATGTTCATAACAACAAGTGATTATTATCTTTCCCCCAGCATACTAGATAAAATCTTTTGTGATTAGGTATTTTCCCCTTGGGATTTTTTGCATATTTCCAAATCCATGATTTTTAGGGGCTTCCAGTGGCCAAATTCCTGATTTTCCACTTGTAACATTCATCCATGAGGTGGTTCCAACATGTTCCCCACTCATGGAGTCATGGTCAATTGATTTCAACCTAGTTGTTCCATTTGTCCATCAACAATAAATATAAAAAATATTTTTTCATTACAAGTTCCATATTGAAAGAGTTTGTTGGGACAAATCAAATCCTTTCCCAACAGTCATAATCGTAATTTACAATTAACCAAATTTGAAATTCAGAATTTCCATAAATGGTAATAATTTTCCAATTTCGAATTTACCAAAAACATAAATAAATTCCTAAGTATTTTCATACTTAAAAATAATTTATTTTTGGGGATGTTACACTAGGCCATATCTTCTTTCCATCAAACTAGAGAGTGAATCTAATCTAGGAATCCCACTACAGTCGGGTGGCAGGACACCTCGATGTCGAAAAAATAGTAGTAATGTTGCAGAAACATTTCTATTGGTCAAAACTTAGATAGGAGGTTGTATATCAAGTCCTGCAGTGCCTGCGATATTCCCAAACTGATGACTAAGAAAAAGGGCCTGTACACCCCTCTTCCTACTACTGACAGGCCATGGGAATCCATCTCCATGGACTACATTTCGAGCCTCTCATCCACTAAGTGGGGAAATGGCTGTGTTTTTGTGGTTGATCACTTTTCTAAGATGGTTATTATGGCCTCTTACAAGAAGAGAATCACAACAGAGGCCATTTCCAATATCTTCTTTGAATGATTCTAACTAAATTTCATAATCCCACAAACCATTGTCTCATATCAGGATAATCAATTTCTCAATACATTTTGGTCAAGCCTCTGGTCACTGATGTACACCAAGATCAACAAATACACAACCTTCCACCCCCAGATAGATGGCCAAACCAAGGTCATAAATCTAATGATCATGCATATCCTATGCATTTATAATTCCAAGCACCCTCGCACATGGGATGAGAGTCTTCTCTATGTCCAACATACCTACAACTAAGCCCTACATAGCTCAACTGGCTACAACCCCTTTCAGGTGGAGTTGAGATTCCAAGCATTCGGTCCCATAGATGTTGCACTACCCCTTGCAGTCACCTCGAATGACTCATCTTTTAATCCAAATGAAGCTAAAAAAGCCAACTGGTTCATTGAGTGAATCCAACACATCCACCAATAGGTTTAGGATATCCTACAAAACTTTAATGACAAGTACAAGCAGTGAAATGTTCAACATCGGGTGCCACATAATTTTCACGTGCGTGACAAAGTTTGGGTGAATTTGCAGAAATAACGCCTTACAAGACCCCATCAAAAGCTTCACCCACTCTGTTATGGGCCACATACCATAACCAAGGATGTGGGTGATAATTCTTTTGAGCTCAATATTCCCCCTTTCCTTGGCCTGGACCCAGTGTTCAATGTGGATATCCTTCAACCTTATTTCCCACAATTCTTGGACACCTCAGAGATAATAGAACAATCGAAACCAAAATAACTAAACCCGAAATGCATATAACAATAATCTAGTGATCATATTTTGGATAAATATGTCAAGAGCAGTCTCCAGTAAAGGATCCAACTTTATCGAGTTGTCAATGCAGGGCAACTCCTTCACCAAGGAAAGTGTCTCACTAGGGGCCAAATTCAACATAAATTTCCTCATGTAATGGGGGAACTCATGGAAATGGATAGAATTTCTTCCTAAGGGGGGAGGATTGAACCATATGGATGTCGGTGGACTGCCAGCTATTCCAACTGGCTCATTTTGGAATTTTTCCAATTCAACAATTTTTTCCTAGTTTTCGGGTCCCTAAATTTTATGGTTGTTTTGAGGCCCTAAAACAATTTTTTAGGGATCTCCAAAAGAAAAATATTTATTCCTTGGATATATCTTTTGAACAGGCTATCGTGCACCTAAAATGAAGATCATATGTAAAAGTTACGATCCTAGGAAGTTGATGTACTAACTTACCCAAAAAGAGACCACATGACTTTTGGTGCTTCATCTCCTAGGGTTAGGTTTTTGGATGTCTAGGGTTTTTGACATTCATATTTTTATCACCCTATAATTTCCTAGGATGAGGAGTAAATAGGCATGGGTAACCACAAAACCACTTGAATTCAAGGATCTAGCCATCCAAGACTCAGAGAGGGATCTCCCTATATGATCTAACTTTGTTGGAAATGGATATTAGGCTAGTTACAAGGGTACAAGGTTTTAATTGTGAGAAATGGAGGAAGGACTAAGAAGGGAGACCATTGGGAAATGGAGTCACCACAACAAACTTTTAAAATCTTGTTTGTAAGATGAAACTGTAGGGAAAGGAAGATAAAACACTAGATCTGAGGGATTTGAATGGAAAGTAGATTAAGAGATAGGAAACAAACTAATATTCATATGGGAAGTGGTTAAGAATTCCCCACCTATCTATTAGAGGAAAACATTTAAATTATCCAAAGTTAAGAAAAAGAGCATATGTTCCAATGAATTTTGTTATTCTTTTCTCTATTGCATAATTCATAAAGAAAAATGATTGTGGAAACAAGGAAAACAGTTACATAAAGAAATTACATCACCAGGGTGTTTAACACAAGAATCTTGTAGTTTTTATTTCATAGAGATCAAGAACATGCTCACTATGAGCTTACATCCCAATAATGCTACTACTTCTTTTATAATCCCACCATCCTCTTTACTCTATAAAAATATATATAAATAAAAAATACAATCCTTAGGCTCAGGAGATCAAATTCGATCATCCTGGCCGAAAATAACAAGTAAATCCCTAAAAGATCTAAAATGAAATCTAGGCTGAATCTACTGAGAATAGGGGTACACTCAGACATTTGTTTCTCATAAAAGGTGACACCTATGTAAAACATGAAAGAGGTTATTGTATATGATATTGTCTGGAGAAACAATGTCCTTCGTTTTCTCCAATTTCATCTCCATCTCACCGAAACAACTCCCGTAAAATCATGACCAGAACAGGAAAAACCAGAAACCTGAAAAACGGGGCTCAGAAATGGATTTGTTTCTCCCAATGGATGGAACCTGTACAAAATGTGGGAGAGGTTTTTGTTCTTCATATCTCTTTTAGCAAAATATCTCTCGGTTTTTGAATATTCATTTCCATTTTCTCGGAATCCTTCTTGGAACACAAAGTGTTGAACAGGCAAAAAAATGGTTTTAAACTTTTGGGAGGGCGGTTTTGGAGGGGCAGAGTGGTTTACTCGGACCCCACCCGAGGTGGTAAGTAGTATTGGGAGGAGGGGGTCTGATTTTACCATATGGTGACAAGTGTCCCTCCCAATACCACCAATTCGAACCCCCTTGGTGGTGATGTGACCTGAGAGG
Organism: Picea engelmannii; assembly: GCA_009831015.1. Lineage (NCBI taxonomy): Eukaryota > Viridiplantae > Streptophyta > Pinopsida > Pinales > Pinaceae > Picea > Picea engelmannii. The sequence continues at coordinate 70,713 of ML841160.1, forward strand.
GGCAGGTCCGAGTAAATTACAGATGTAGATTTATTTCTATGGGATGTGTGCATAGTGCATTTTTTTGTTTGTTTGATTTGTTTTTATTTTTTTTTTGTTTTTATTTATTATTTTTTTTATATTTCATTATATTATATGTTTTATTTTACATATGTTTTTTTATTTTTTTATTATTGTTTTATTTTTTAATTTATATGTTTTGGAATTTTGTTTTATATATTGTTATTTAATGTTTAATTAAAAAACACTAACCTAATTACTGATTTAAACAACTAAATTCATTATTAATTAATTAATTATTAACTAGTATAACATATTTTAATTAATCTAACTACACTAAATTTTATTACTAACATTATTAACCTATTGTTTCTTTTTTCCTAAGATTGTTTATTCATGCAGGGATAAAATTGGCGAAGGGGTGAAGAAATGAAGGGTGAGGGATTGAAGGTTGAAATGGTGGATGAATGATGAAACGATGTGATCAAGGATCGGGTGAAATGAAATGGAGGGTAAAATGGAATCAACCGAGCCCAACAAGTGAGATGTCTTCATCACAGGAGAAATGACAAATAGGCATCTGCAGAAACACGTTACCTATGATTATAGGAACCCAACATTGGCTCCACCTAGGGATGGAAACTCCTGAGGAGATGTCAATAATCTCAGATCTTTGAACATGCAGACCAATTCTTTATTCGTTGGTCCATGGAGTCACTGCAACTAAAATCTTCGAACTAGCTCGGATTTGACTGAACACTGAAATAGATAATATCAACTACAAACTCTGTTGGAAACTATACAATACTAAAAAACATGGTCAAATGGTTGTGCTTATTCAAAACTACTACCTACCCTACACTACTAATAATTTTGTTGTTCTAAATGATACAATAATGCTAGTGCATTGAGTCGAGAAACTCCTCTAATAACTCTACTCTTTCAATATTTTCAATCGATATCAAAAATAGAACTTGCATAGGCATCATGAACTAATTTCCATCCCGATATTCATCACAAGGAGCTTGATAAACCTGACAGATAACGAAAATACTGGGAATGCATTCTGGCTCTGTGATGAACAGTTTCTCCATATAAATAGCGATTGGATCAAGATAGACTTGATCCATTACTAGATATTCTGAATCAGTCAATTCAACCTCATGACAAGGTGCCACACATCTGTTTTCTATGTCTGCAAGTGACTCATAACATGCTTGTATTTGATCTGATGAGTTTTGTACTAATACTTGTACCAAAAAATACATTGGAGCTCACTGTCTTATCATATCCATATCATAACAACTCTTCAAATAATTAGGGGTAAATGAAAACTAACTTTGAAAACACAAGCTATCCAACATAACAGCTATTGGGTCATAAAGTTCTTTAGATGACTGTGGTCTTCGTTCTACTAGCATTTCAGGGCTTACACTGTGAAATGAAATAAGATTCTCTAAAATGAACTAAAATTCTCTCTCACAATCTAAAATGAACTAAAGAATAAGGGAAAGGAATCAAAATGGATCAGTTCATTACCTGTCCCATGCTCTATGATTTCATTGGAGGTTTGACATTAAAAAAGATTCAAGAGATGCACCTTTGGATCTGAAGAAGATTCTATATCATCCATGTTTTCCTCAATCGGTTCATCAAAACACTCCTCATTCTTACTATATACAATCTTCTTGCAATGTTTTCTCAGGAGTGAGGCAAAACATAGCAGTAGGAAGTTTCCACTTTCTTGAAAATTTTCTGCAATTTCCTCCTTGTTGTCTTGATAAGTATGCAAAGTTTGATTGTCATATTGGCATTGTGATAATTGGACTTATTCTTCCCATAAATATGGTTCTGGTTTCTCAACCACATAATCATCACCTTGATGATCATATCCTAGAAAATCATCTATATATGCAAGGTCATCAAACATTTACATCATATCAGTTGATGGCTCTTCAACAAGCTGAGTTGGAACTTCATCTTTGACTACATTGTGAATTGAATACATGAAACAATCATTATCCAATCCACGATACCAAGGATGAGCTGCAACGTGTTTGGGGACATTGATCCTTTTCTGCTTTGGAACTATTTGAGCACATGATCTTTTAACAACAAGTTTATCTTTTCTGGTAATCATCTGCATCATCTCTTTTACAGTGTTTTCCAGGAAATCTAGTTTCACTTCTGAATATGTCATCCATTCCTTTTCTATTATATCTTTCTCTTATGCCCTTAGCTTGGACCTTTTGTTCAACAAATTAACTTCCACATCAACTGCAATCTTTTGCATTCCTTCAAGGTTTGTAGTGTTCCTTTCTCTTAATTTGAATGTCATCTCAGGATCAAAGGCATCTGAGAAATGCAAGTGAGTTGATCCTAGGGGTGGTCTTATATCAATAGGCATTGGATGATATACCTTTTTGAACCTTGCTGAAAATTGTTGCACTGTTTCCCCTGGTTTGATTTTAAAATGGTCATACTCTTCTAAGATGAGAAAGACATTTCCCTTGATCACCCATTTATCTAGGAAAATTTTCACAAATTGATGAAAGTTATCAATTCTTGTAGCTGGAATATCCTTAAACCAATTTTTGACTTTACCTTGCAATGATACAGAAAACATCATGATACATACATCATCTTCTTCCACCTGAAATAGATCAAGAAAATCCTCAAGACTTTGGATGTTCTTTTCAGCAGTGATCTTCACATTTTCTCCACCAAACCTGGGAAGATTATTGATGTAATTGGTAGGGAGGTCATGGAGAATAGGAGGCAAATCTAGGGGCTTGTATCTGTCTAGGATTTTTTCAAGTACAAGTGGTAAAGCAAGGGGCTTAAAGCCATATAGAGTTTTAGCAAGAGTAGGAGATAAAGCATGAGGCTTATGTCTCACTGGGCTTTCTATAGGTGTATATGGGATGTGCACATGTGTATGAGTATATACATGATAGACAACTTGAGGCTTAGTCTCTTGAGGCTCATCAATTTGTAAATGATCAATGTGAACTTTGGTAATGCACTCTTGACCGGGATCAGAATAAGAGAGAAAATAATTATAGAAAAAACCTATAACATCTTGAATACAATTAAAGTTTGAATACTTGGTCTTCCCATATTGATTTGTCATGTCAGGTTCTTCCTCCAATGCAGTCTTTGAGTTGGCACTGTCTGGAGTTGATTGGAGTCTCCAGGTGAAATATTCTAGCCTTCTTTTGTCTATCCACTGTCCACCATCAATGATCGTATTTGGAACTCAAGGTGCACTACTAAAGAAAGTTCCCTAGTGGATTCGCCATGATGTTATCACCCTGTAAGTTCCCAAGACAAGGAGGAAATAGGCAAGGGTAACCACAAAACCACATGAAGTCAAGGATATAGCCATAATTCAAGGATATATCCATCCAAGACTCAGAGAGGGATCTCTCTGTATGATATAACTTTGTTGGAAATGGATATTATTCTAGTTATAAGGGTACAAGGTTTTAATTGTGAGAAATGGAGTAAGAACCGAGAAGGGAGACCATTGGGAAATGGATTCACCAAACAAAACTTTCAAATCCTTTCTGTAATATGAAACTACAGGGTGAGGAAGCTAAAACACTGGATCTAAGGGATTTGAATGGAGATAAGAATAAGAGATAGGAAACAAATCAATATTCAGATGGGAAGTAGTTAAGAATTCCCCACTTGTCTATCAGAGGAAAAAATTTAAATTATCCAAAGTCAAGAAATAGAGAATATGTTCCAATGATTTTTGTTATTTTTTCCTCTATT
>ML841161.1:12113-23392 GCA_009831015.1 Picea engelmannii
ACACATTCACAAGAGACACAACATTTATCCTGGGAAACCCTCTAGGGGAAGAAAACCCAGCAAAAACTTCCTTATCATAAATTGCTAATACAATGTTCAAGAGATAACTCAAATCAATACAGATAGTCCTCTCCAAGAGATGTTCCACTCTTCTTCTCCTCTCTCCAACTAGTAATTGCAGCTTGCCTCATAAGAGAATGAGCAAGTGAGTTGTGTGTTAGAAGTGAGGCTCTAGCCTGCTATATATACAAGACTGACACGTGTGAGAGGGTTTCACTGGCAGGGCCGACCTCTCACTCTGTGTGGGTAAACCCACCTTTAATTAATTCTGGGTCTTCAATAATAACTGTTGGGGCTGACTTCTTATTCTGCCCTTTATAATTGTCCGATGACCAATCCGCAAAAGTGGATTTGGTCCTTATACAATTACCGACATGATTAATCCACAATGGGGATTAATTTTAATAATAAAATAACAATAATAATAAGAATGCTCTTCGCAGTTACATTATTTCAACACTCCCCCTTAACAAGAAGGGTATTCTTCTTCAACATCATTTCAACTTTTCACATCCTCTAACTCATTATTACAAGTTTTACATTTTGCCATGTTTGGACTTTAGCAATTAAAATTGCTATTTTAGACTGACTGACACTCCGGGTGGACAAACCCATGGCTAAAGTTGTCCGACTGAGCTGAAACTTGGTCCATGGATGTAGGGGGTGCTATTCCATTTCTTTTGAGCACAAATACCCCTATCAAAAGTCCAAAGACCTAGTTTTTACAATTATTGCTAAAAAATAATTAATTAATTAAATAATTAAAACTCCAAACTTAGGGAAATTTAATTAAAAATTAATTAATTAAAAAAAACTAACCTAGACTCAATGGAATTCCGCGAAACTTTCTAAGATGTCTTGCATGGTCATTCACAATGATTCCCTATAATAGTTACCAAAATATAAGCCCACTAGAACGCCATTCACCACTTTGGAGGACTTATTGCAAGTGTGAGGGAAAAACTCGAGGGAAATCAGTAAGGCTGAAAAGCCCAACTGATAACCCGAGGATTAAAAACCCTCGGTGAAAGGAACTCTCCCAGTGAACCGATCCCAAGGTAACTGACCTAGACATGACTCATGCAGACCTATTACATTATTAACCCACACAGGGGTGCGTAAATTCCAATTACAAAAGAAAGTGCTAGGGCCAAGCACTGCCCTGTAGGACCAAAAATCTTCGACAACATGACATCTGATGATGCTTTTCTTCATGGCACATGAGTTGACCACCTGTGTTGGAGAGGCGGTCAACAGGGGTCTAATGAGTAAGTTTAGGAACCCCTTCCAAACTCAACATTAAATTAAAATAGTTTATTCCTCCATGTGGGTGAGAAGCCCCAACAATACAATTCCAAACCCCATCTCCATACAAAAAGTGTTTTCTCAATGCAATGTGAGTGCCAAAAAAGGTTCCCACATGCCCGACACCAAGACCAATGTGGGAATACCTCCTGTTGCTACAAAACATCAACAACTAATCAACAAACTCCACATTTACTTGGAGTGAAAATAAGATCTAATAGTGGAAATACGATCTAGTTCCATATTAGTTGAAAAGAATCCCAACTAAATAGAGTTACATGATCAAAATAAGGAATGAAAATAGGATCTAGATCCATATTAGTTAGAAAGAATCCCAACTAATCAGAACTACATGACCAAAATATTTGTACAAATGGGTTTACACTCTCAAATCAAATTAGTTGGTATGTAATCCTAACTAATATTATTTCCTATCCTACCAATATTAATTGGAAAATAATTCCAACTAATATAATTATTATTTTTTCTCATTTATGGTTTGTTGATTCAAAATATGAAGTATTGTCCTAGGTTACATGATTTCCACAAATTCGATGATAATGGCTATATAATTCAATATATAGCACAAACAAAACATATGTTTATGATTCATAATGTTGTAAAAAATGTACCATATTTGGATTCATCGTCTCCCCCCAATCAAAGATGTTACTCGTCGCATAGCAACCAATTATGCTCGCTTGATGTAGTTCTTGCCACATTTTAGAAATATATGCTTTGACTATTATGTAGTACCTGCATCACCAATCTGCCTTTTTACGGGTTTTCAACTTGGTGCTTCATTAGATTGCCATTTCTGGTTTTTCAATCTAATAGATTATTTTATTTTTTTTGTTTTTTCAGAAATAACATTACATGTGGATTTGTTGGTGTTGAGATTACCAACACTATAGCTGGAGAAAATATCACCATATTCAATCTGCAATATGTCTCTAGAATGGAACTCCGAACCATTGAAGTAGATATGGAAAGTAAAGATAACTGTAGTGTCAACATATATGAAAGTAAATTATAACACTTCAGTGTCCTCCCTCCAACCAAGTTGTCATTGGTCCTTCAATGACACCAGAAAAAAGAACATGGGAGAGGATTGTAGCAAGACATGAGTGTTCTGTAACAGTTCTTAGCAACCTGTAGCAAAGTGTTGGAGGTTTGTGGCAAGCAAAATCTTTAGGCAGGGTAGGCAAAATGCTACAGGGTTCGTAGATAAGACTCCGAACGGAAGTCATTGCACTCCCTCGTGCAACTTGACATCATTACTCCTTTATTCCTCATTCAATTCTTGTGTCTGCAACAACTCGTGTGAACTGTAGTTGTCCATAACTGGTTTTGCAGGAGCTAACCAATGGATCTGTAACAATCTTCTCAACCAATGTTAAGATCAAACAAATACAAGTGTGCTACTATTTGAATCCTCAAAGAAATACCATGTTATGCTTATTTGGATGACTTTGACAAGTATGATCAACATGCAATGTGTTTGTTATATCTCCCTCAATGGATCTGCGACCAGTGTGAATCCAAAACAACAACCGCAACATATCCGTAGCAACTTTCAAAAATTTCTATTAGATCATTTATGCAGTCAATATTAGTACTTGTAAAAATAGATATGCAGCATGTAGATCCTCAACAAAAATTGATGAAAAATAAAACAGTGATAGCCTAGATTGCATAATTTTTTGAACAAGCGATCACTGTTTTAGTCATAAAAAATTGTGTTTGATATTGAAACTGAGTGATTCCAACTGTATTGAGAATCATATTCATACATGCATCTCCAGAAGGAATAGGTTTATTCAACTCATTTATTAGCTCCTTCAAAATAATAAAATTAGATTGATACATAAGTGGTTTTCATAATTTCCAATTTAGACCATGAGTCACTGTTTTGGCAATAACTTTTGCAGTGAATATCCAAATAATGAGATTCAAAATGGGTTCAAAGGGATATCTTCACTAGAAATAGGTTTTTAGAAATCTTTTATTCACTATTTCGAAATTGCTGAAGGACATTTAGATTTGCAGTGGCTTTTTTAGTTTTCATCATGGACGGTATCACTATTTTGGGGACAACATTTCCGTATGATGTCAAAATTGAGTTGTAAACTAGGTTCCAAGGTCTATCTCCCATAGAAACAGGTTTGAAAGTTCTACTCATTTGGTCCCTCGAAAATTGATTGTCCTCACAGTTTTCCTAATTTTCTGTTTTACCTTCAGTTAGTGTTTTGATGATAAATTCTTCATACAATGTTCGATTGCAGTGCTTCTAAAGCCAGATTGAAGTAGATTCCTAGGGCTATCTCTAGTAGAAACAAGTTTTTAAATTGCTTTGAAATCCTATGTCAAATATGTTCTATAACAGCCTGCATGGCAGAGTTGTTTTCAATTTCCGGCTTGGAACAATCGTCACTATTTTGGACACAACTCTTTCGTTCGGTGTCAGATTGACATGATTCCAGTGGGAGATGAAAGTGGATTCATAGACCTATCTCCAATAGACACATGTTTAAAAAACACTGAATTGATATGTCAAATATGTTGACAAATAGTTTAAAAGGAAGAGTTTTAGCAATGCAAATTTTGGGAGAAGCTGTCACTATTTTGGGCATAAGTTTTTTGTTTGATATTGAAATGAAGATTCAAGTTGGTTCAAAAACTAGACTCCGAGGACCATATTCCTTCTTTTCCAAATGAAGAATAAAACTATTCTAACCTTAGTCACCGGGTTCAACGAATTTCAAACTTCAAGTTCGAAATTTGTCGAACCTCAAATAATTTCAAATAAATTCGTTTAGGTTCACCGAACTTAAAAGCAAACCTTGAGACGAACTCGACTATGAACAAAACCGCTATTAAAACCATTGTAAATTCGTTTACATTCGTTAAAAATAGACGAGGTTCTATCTTTTGGGTTAGAAAAAAAAAACTGAAGTCTAACCTACCTGTAAACCCTCCACTGCATTCCTTTCTTCCTCACGCCATGTAGCATTCCTCCTGCCCAACACCGCATAACATTCTTTCTTCCGAGCACGTAGACATAACCCTCCTCTTAATCCATTTTTTCCTCACAGCACATAGATGTGACCCTCCTCTAATTTGTTTCGTTGAGTGATAGACGCGACATCAAGGAGTCTTGCTTCACATACCTGACGTATATCTCACATGCAATTTTTGATTATTCAATGTGCATAGATATTTTAGACATTAAATAATCTAATTACCTTAGACATTGATAAAGGTTAATTTATATTAATGAACCATACATCATTTTAGATAAATAGACGTGAGAGTGACTACCTTAATGTTTTTATTCATTTCTAACACCATTTTGCAGTGTTGGTTACTTCATGGTTCTAGTGAGAGTTTATCTAGTTTCCCTTTTATTGATTGCATTTATATGGTACAGATCTTTGGAATGTTTATGTTTATAATTTCTTGTTGACGTGTTAATCAAAAGTAGCTTTAACAACTCTTGGTAGTGATTGTTGATTTTGTAGCTTTGGGAGGTATTCCCACTAGAGGCCAAGGTGCTAGGCATGTGGGAATTTTCGTTGGCACTAGTTTTGCCTTTAGTTTCGTCAAAATCGGCCTAGAAATGAGGCTAGGGCCTCATGGGCAAGATGATGGGTCTTGTGATGGAGTTCCACACCCACAAGAGGAGATTAAAATATTCTAATTTAATGTTAACTTGTGAAAGGGCTCTTTGACACACCCTTTTGGACTTGTATAAATAAATGTCAAGCCATTGTGACATTAGACCATTGTGCATGATGGAGATAACATAATTGAGGTGCACTTGTGCTAGAAGCTTGGAAATTTTTGCAAGGAAATTTTGCAATTGTGTGGCAAATCTGGCCTAGGGTTTGGAGGTATTTTTTTGTTTTTGTCTCAAGCCATGGAAGACATCTTTTCCAGCCAAAGGAGGCACACATGTGAGGAGAAAGGTACATGCCACACGTGTGAGGCATCCATACAACCACATGTGCGAGGAGAATCAACTGTACAACAACTGCACGTGTGTAGGAAATTCAGGGTGCACGTGCGAGGGTTTTTGGAAAAGTGTAGCAGTCTGTACTACTGACGTCAACAAGCCGTACAGTGGCAACAATAGATTTTTCAAGGCATAGGAGATTTCCGGGTATTTTTGAGTTTGTATTTTAGCTGGTTTTTCTGTTTTTGAGGAGGACAAGGTTGTCCTGAATTTTGGTCAAAGTGTGTTGACTAGGAGCGCTGGTTTTGCCCTCAGATTTTCTGAATTGGATAAAATTTACAGAACAAAAATTTGTCTTAGTTGTGTTGATGATATATCTCTGATCTTTTATGTTTCCGCTGCATATAATTTTCAGTGTAAAATTGTTTAGTGACAACAACTAGGGTTTGATTGTTAGCTCACTAGGTAGCAGTTTTTAGATTTGAAAATTGGTCACATAGAGTGCATGTGTGAAAATTGACATGGTATCAGAGCTTGGGATCTAAAGAGAAGAGGATCATCTTGAGACAGTGTTTTGGCTACAACACTAGAAGAGTGTTGTTCTTGTTCCAAACAAGTCAAGATGGTGAACACATTGAAGCTTGAGGACAGGTTGGGGGGGGGGGATAATTTCCGGGCTTGGAAGGCAAGGGTTCTCCTCTTGTTGGAAGAAATTGACCTCAAGGAGTATGTTGAGAGTGTTGTTGCAGATCTTACTGATCCACAGGGGTTGACAACACACAAGAAGAAAGAAGTGAAGGCGAAGCCAGTATTGCTAGAATTTGTGAAGGATCACTTGATCCCCCACATTGCTGATAAGACTACTGCCAAGAATATGTATGATGGCTTGGTGGGTCTCTACCAAAATAAGAATACAGGGAGGATGCTACACTTGAAGCACCAACTTTAGATTATTAGGATGACGAGTGAAGACATAGTGGTCAACTATCGTATGAAGATTACTCAGATCTGAGATCAGCTTGCAGTCATTGGCGAGACAATGCAAGATGCTGAGTTGGTGAATGTGGCCTTGAGAGGTCTTCCCAAGTCTTGGGAACCATTCGTGTAGGGGATATGTGCATGAGAGACATTGCCCACTTTTGATAAGATATGGACTGATTGTATCCAGGAGGAAAACTAGTTGGTGTCCAGGGAGAATACAGATGGTATGGTGAAGAATAGCAGTGATGAGAACCAGGCACTTGTAGCTCGCACTAGGAGGTGCATAAGAGGTTCTACAGACAAAAGAGGTCCTCTAGGAAGAAGAGCTTCTCCCGAGAGAGAAGCATCCCTAGAACCAAGATGGAAGAAAGATCTTAGCAAGATCAAATGCTTAGAGTGTCATGGCTTTGGCCACTATGCTTCACAGTGTCCACTCCAGAGGGGAAGAGGAAGAAGGCAACATGCATCAACAACAGAGATTGATGAAGTTGTAGACAGGTTCTAGAGGGAGATTTTGTTTGTCTCCGGCCTTTCAGGTATAGTCTCTAGCAGGGAGACTTGGTTGGTGGACAACGAAGCATCTTGCCATATGACAGGTGCACGAGAGTTGTTTGACACTCTCACATAGACTGGATCAGACTTATGTGTGGAGCTTGGTACGTGAGCCAAGCATTCAGTATGAGGATCCGGTGTAATATCGTTTCGATTGGAGTTAGGAGAGATACTGAGGGTGTCAAATGTGTTGTGTGTGCCAGAACTCATGGGGAGTGTTCTCTCAGTCTCGGAGATTGAGAGGAAGGGCTATCATGTATTGTTTCAAGACGAACATGTATTGCTTGTGCCTAGATGGTCTAGCTTCAGATCAACGATGGTTCTTGGAGTTAGAGAGGGAAACCTATATAGGCTGAGGGGCCAACCTATGGGTGCTATGGCCAGCAGGAGCATAGAGACAGAGGAGAGGGAGCGGGTGGTTCCACGAGTAGTGAGGCAAGTGGTCTCACCATCAATACTTGTTCAGAGGGAGCGAGAGTTCAGAGGGAATCAACCCTAAGGATTTAGGAGAGAGGAGCAACCTCCCAGGACTGTACGAAGGACAATGGACAGGGAGCAAACGACCCCATAGATTGTGTAGACTCAGAGGGAGTCAAGTTTCAGAAGGAGCATGTAGTCTCAGAGTGAGCCCAATCTCAGGGAGAGTCAATTTTCTTAGAGGGGGAGATGGTCATCCAGAGGGAGTTCCCCTCAGGTTTAGATGGGAGAGAGACATCTTCCAGGACTGACAGACAGGTTTCATGGGTTGAGGAGGTCATACAACAAATGCAGGAGAAGGAGGCTTCTGAGAGCTGTGTACCTTTCATGGAGGATCTAGTTGACCCAACAGGCTTTACTATAGTGATAGAGGAGGTAGCGAGTTAGGAGATAACATTTGCTTCTGTCACAACAAGCATAGCCAATGAGGCAGCTTGGACAACATGATTTGCTTCAATGACGGAGGATGCGACTAGTCAGACAGATTTTTCCTCAGTGACCGAGGATGTGACTAGTTAGATAGATTTTGCCTCAGTAACTGAGGATGTGGCCAGTCAGATAGACTGGACAACATGTTTTGCTCTAGTGACCGTGGATGTAGCCAGTCAGACATACTTGACAACATGACTTTTGCCTGTGACAGAGTTCACAGACCCATTTTCCATAGTGACAAAGGGAGTAGCCAATTTGGACTATTGGGGTATAGATGGGGTGGCAGTTTCAGAGCTATATCTACTGTGTGCGACAGTGGTGCATCTAGATGTTGGAGGATGGGATACCTCCCTCGCTAAGAGGGAGTGTTGATTTTGTAGCTTCGGGAGGCATTCCCACTAGAGGCCAAGGTGCTAGGCATGTGGGAATTTTTCATTGGCACCAATTTTTCCTTTCGTTTCTTCAAAATCAGCCTAGAAATGAGGCTAGGGCCTCATGGGCAAGATGATGGGTCTTGTGTGCTTGTGATGGAGTTCCACACCAACAAGAGGAGATTAAAATATTCTAATTTGATGTTGACTTGTGAAAGGGCACTTTGACACACCCTTTTGGACTTGTATAAATAAAGGTCAAGTCATTGTGACATTAGATCATTGTGCATGATGGAGATAGCATAAGTGAGGTGCACTTGTGCTAGGAGCTTGGAAATTTTAGCAAGGAAATTATGCAATTGTGAGACAAATCTGGCCTAGGCTTTGGAGGTGATTTTCTATTTCTGTCTCAAGCCGAGGAAGGCATCTTTTCCAGCCAAAGGAGGCACACATGTGAGAAAAGAAAAGAGAACCAGAGCATGTGTGAGGAGAAAGGTACAGACCACACGTGTGGAAGAGGCCACACGTGCGGAAGAGGCCACACGTGCGAGGAGAATCAGCCACACAACAGCGGCAAATGTAAAGGAAATTCAGGCCGCACATGTGAGGTACTGCAGGGCACACGTGCGAGGGTTCTTGGGCAGGTGTAGCAGGCCGTACATTGGCTGCAGCAGATTTTTCCAAGCAGAGGTGATTTCTGGGTATTTTTGCTGATTTTTCTGTTTTTGAGGACAAAGTTTTCCTGAATTTTGGTCAAGTGTGTTGACCAGGAGGGCTGGTTTTGCCCTCAAATTTTCTGAATTGTATAAAATTTACATAATAGAAATTTGTCTCAGCTGTGTTGATGATCTATCTCTGATCTTTTATATTTCCGCTGCATATAATTTTCAGTCATAATTTTTGGTGTAAAATTGTTCAGTGATAATAGCTAGGGTTTGACTATTAGCTCACTAGGTAGCAATTTTCAGATCTGAAAATTGGTCACATAGAGTGCATATGGGGAAATTGACAGTGATATCGTCTTGGTTATTTCTTGTCTCATGCCAACACCTCCATTATAGTGGAAAATCAATTGCTCACATCTAGGTCATTTTTCTACAACCTCATAGTGGTTCCATAGTATGGTTCTTTCCTCGAACTTAATGCCAATTTTTATTACCTGAATTTTCATTGTTGAATTTTTGTTGAATTTCAAGTTTGACGAACTCGAACACGAACTCGAACCAGGGGACTTAGATTCTAACAAGTTGCCAAGCTGTTCAGAATTCACTGTCCTGTCCCAGAAGGGCAGCTGTCTGAGAAGAGCAGTCTTCCAAGTAATATGGGAGTGGAGATACTTACCACACATATGGTAAACCCAGTTCTAGGCTGGATTTCAATTGATATGTGATTTCTTTTGTGAAATCATTGTTCAAGAAGGAATTGATGACAAAAATAGGCATCAATATAATATTTAATGTTGCTATGATTTAGAACTTACGTTTTTATGGTGTTATACAGAGATTATTTTTACCGAGTTAATAGTTCATATCATGTCAGTATGCATTCTTGTATATGCATAGCTAATAGTATGATTTTTTGGATACCGGTTGCTTGCGATCATATCCAATAGATAACATCCCCCATTTTTTGAGATTTTGAAAGATCCATATTCTTGTATTAGTGGAACAGATACTAGATTTAGTAAAATAAAGAGCAGGTTGATATTACAAAAGTTCAACTGTGGTCTTGCTGAATACCTAGCATTTACATTCTGTATATAGTTGCAATTAGTTCTCATGATGAGAAATTGTTAGATGGAGTTGAATTTCCTATAGAAAATCAGTATCATCAAAATGACAATGATTTGTATGATGATTTAACACCTGCTCCGTCTCTTCTTTCATAGATTGAGCCTCCGCCGCTGGTTGCATCAAGATCTGGACCTTGGCGTAAGGTAGGTTGTTTCCTTGAATTCATGGCCTTTTAGCAAATGTATGTTTTGTTCTGAATGACATAGAAGACTTTCCGTTACTAGTGTAAATGAGACAGTTTGGATTCTAGCATGTTATTAATAATTAGGAGTGTGTAGGTCAATTATCTCATCGTCATGTCTATGTTACTCATATAATGACAATTAATTTCCAATAGAGGTTAGGATAGTTGGGTGTTAATGCATAGAACCGCATGATTTTTCACTCTAAAAGGATTTTATAAACTTGACAAATGCTAGAAGCAGATGGGTGGGGGATTGAACAAAAGGTGGTTCAAATTTCACACAGATCTACCCATGTTATATCTTAAAGAAATAATAATCTTCATTTCTAAAAAATAAGCAATTGCCAAAATCTATTCAGTTAGAATCAGTTCATGGAAATTTCATTGAAAGTCAAGTTAACAAGCACAAATTTATTTGAAACAAATATTTTATTTTGTAATTTGTGCATGAACCGCACAAATCCTTTGGATGTAATGGGCTTGAACCAGAAACTAGTGACAAAGAAGGAAATCATTTGCAAAATAGGATATCAACATTTGCTAGTGATTTGGCTTGGCTATAATGTAAGCATTACCAAGTATATGGATTAGAAAGATGAACATTCAATATACATAATATATACCCTTCCGTTCTTTTGTTTTTCTGATGTAAATATTTTTCTGTAAATATATGACGTATTTTTCAAAAAAAAAGATGAGCATTTCATCAGTTGGAGCTCATATCACAGAACATTGGGTAAAATATGCATCTTCTTGCAAACTCATGGCTCTCAGAATTTATGCCTTTGGTTTTTATGAGCTAGAAGCACTTTATAATTGTGATGCTGCAGTATCATAGCCTTTGTATGTTTGAGCCCAGATTTTCATTTGTCCTCCACTGTTGAGTTTCAATCGCTTTACAATGGACATGAATATGCACTTGATTAAATAACAAGAGCAGTTGACAGGGTAACCAAACATTTGAAAAGTCTCATCCATTGCTCTCTCTGAATTTGCATGCTGCTTGCCACCTATTTGAGTTTGAAATTTATGATTGTCTTATATGTAGCTCAATTGGTTATTGCAATGAAATCATATTCATGTTACATTTAACACTCACAGTATCATCTTCCATTACTAGCATTCATCTTTACAGATAGTTCTCTCTAGGTAAAATCTCCCTTCCTAGA
>ML841161.1:24713-40996 GCA_009831015.1 Picea engelmannii
ACTCTTGAACAATATAGCAAGGGATCTTATACACCCACTAGTGCTCATCCACTAGGGGCACATCCATAGGGATGTCCATATTTTTGGCTAACTGCATTACACAGAAGAACCACTTCTTCACTAGTGCTCAACCACTAGGATCATGTTCACCTGTGCTCGTCCACAAGCACATCCACTCAACAGATCTTCTTTCCCACTGCATTACATAGGAGAGTCATCTGGAGTTTCTCATTAACTCTTCCGCTCAGAGGAGGCTAATACATCATCTTCATTTTTGTTCTCATGACGATGCACCCAACACTTTGGCATTTCACACATTCACCTTGTGCTCAGCCACAGGCACGTCCAACTCTGTGGATCTCCTTTATCATTGTGTTACATAGGAGAATCATCTGGAGTTCTTCTCAACTCTCTGTAAGGAGGAGGCCATCTCTACGTTCCAGATTTGTCTCGGATAGGAACCACACACCCTTCTAAGGGGCTTTCTCTCAGGTTTGTAAGCCGGAGAATGTCTCACATAGCTGCAATCATCAACACTCCCTCTCAGTTAGGGAGGGCATTCTTCATCATGCCAAGTCTCACACGGATGTACTTTGAACTTTGTCTTGGCTGTAGTCATCAACACTCCCTCTCAACTAGGGAGGTATTCTTCACCAATTTAATTTGGTGAAGATGTCTGCAATCTGCTCATGTGTAGGAAGGTACTGCATGTGTACTATTTTCCTCTGCATCATATCTCTGATATAATGATGTTTTATCTCAACATGTTTCGATCTGTCATGAAACACTGGGTTCTCAAAGAGCTTTACACACAGCTCTGGTTATCATCATAGGATCCATTTCATGATCAAGTAAATCTATCAGAAGCTTGTGAAGCCATACTGCTTCGCACACTCAATGATATATACTCTGCTTCTGTGGTATTCAAGGCCATAAAGATTTGGTTTCCTGTTGCTTTTATGATAAGACATTGTTATCGCACAGTTTTTACTTGGAAGTAAAGGAAAGGTGAATTGAAGGCAAACTAGTGAAACTGGAGACTATCTTACCACTATCACCTCCATAGGATAACTCTTTCTGTTTAAGGTGGTAGGCCCAGGGGAGACGTCCCCGGTGACCTGGGGTTTTGAGAAGGCAAAGGCTTATGGCTAATTAAAAGTTTCCCCCTCACAAGTCACCATCGATGAGAAGGTCCGACTAAACAGCCAATAAAGATAATGATAACCAAAAGTGTACTTGCCCGAGACAAAGCAACAAGAAAATTATATATATGCAAGATCACTTGCTGGTTAGTACTTCATATAATCAAGGACTTTTTGATATAAAGCAATTGATCGATAGTATTGATGAAGCAAATCAATGATGTACAATAGCGATAATCACATTATGTCACAATAAATGCTTAAGAAGAAGCTTCACAATGAGCAAAGACAATTTATCATCAATGTTACAATACCAACATTAGAAGCAACGCTTTAGCCAATCTTTCAATTTCTTATAAAAGGATTAAATGATGCAAAGTATAATTATAAATCAAGTGGATAAATGGAAACAATAGGGTTAGTAGGTAAGTCTAAGCTAGGGTTAGAAGTTGTTAGTAGTTGTTCAAGGGTATTATATGTTTGAAGTTTTGTGATCAAAGCACTCAAGCATAAAGGTCTTAGATCAGTGCATTCATAGGGCAAATGGAGTTAAACTAGTTGCAAGAGTTGAAGGGACAATATGATAATGGCAGGGCCAAAGACAAGAGGGATATGATGGATGAAGTGTTGTTAAGACAAGGCTTCAACGATCAACCCTAGGGGAAGACGACTCACTAAGGTGTAGTAACCCTAGGCCTTAGTGTGTCTTCCTCCTTCCTTAGCTCAAAGACAAAGTTAAAAACTGCTAGCTTGAAGAGTAAATAGTATGGTGTTGCAATGGCAAGGCTCTAGCAATTATTTTCAACAAAATAAAATGGCTTCTTGGCATAACCTAGTAGGGACTTAAAATAAGGACACCAACATGTGCTTATTTCCTAGGGATTATTCCAGCAAATTTCATTAACAATTTGCAAGTAAAAAGACCATAACCATTCAAGTAAGGGAAGGATTGCAGAATTTCACTTACATTCACCAAGTATCATTCAACAAGTGCGCACTAGTAATTTCAGCCAAAACCCTAAATGAGGGTGCAAATTTTAGACCTCACACAAGTGTGAGTGAAAAATGATGATGAAAAGAGAGTTTTAGCTCTCTTACTTATACAATATCAATGACCTTAATTAAATTTTAGGTCACAAAAGGCTGACAAGGCCAAAAATACAAAATAATATTGTTTTACATTAAATGTCATAATAAAACACTAAATCAAGAAAAAATGAGGACGTCATGCCCTTTTAGGTTGACGTTAGCCCTTTCTAGGGCAATGTTGGCCTCCTGGAGTAAAACGTTAGGCCCCCTTGGGCCTCCAAAAGTTGCCACACGTGCCACAACTACCTCCCAAAACCTCCACAACCACTGGATGACGTCATGAGTGTCTTGGGTGACATTATGGGCCTTCCAAGGCCAACGTCTTGGTGGAAAAGGCACAACCCCCCTAGGTACATGCCTGCTAAGCTGCCTCTAGTGGAACGTCCTCTTCTCCGGTGCAAAGCCTCTGACCTGTCTCTGCCCCTTGCTGGGGTTTCGGCATCCATCTGATGGGATTTCAGCTTGATGGAGGTCCGAACTAATCATCTCCCCATGTGTACCTGTCCATCGGATATGGCCCTGCACATCAATAGATACATCCTCCATGGGCTCATAAGTCACAGGGATCATAGCGATGTCAATCACATCTAATCATCAAGTTTATTAAACATGTGCATAAAACGCTTTTTACCTGGACAAGTGCTCAAAGACATTATACTAATCTGTAAGCCAAGTTTGGAAGAAGTGATAGGGCGTCCTATTGGGAAAATGCTCACTTGATGTGGGGTGTTTCTGGGAGAAATCAAGTCCAAGCCATGTGAGTGGATGAGGTGGATAAGGGATGTCTGGGCAAGGGGTGCAGTGATAGCAGGGAAATGCATGGCTTACCTGTGGGTGCCTCTATAGAGGGTGAGCTGCACCTGTCATGGATGCAAGTGTTTTCAAGCACATTTATGCCTTTTATCTTTATTCTTTGTTTTTTTTTTCTTTCAAGAAGCTAATCAGGGGACATTGCCTTGGCGTGGTGACCAGTGGTGGCAATGTTACCCACAAGCACTTTCACGGAAATGAGAAGGCTAGCTTGTGATGAGACCCCCTTTCTCTTGGCTATGCCACCAACTGCTAGTAGAGTCATACCGCTGCTTGTGTGGTAACCAACTGCTAGTAGAGTCATACCGCTAGATGCCCATGGACCTAATAGGCTAGCTCGTGATGAGACCTCCTATCTTCTGATCAGGTCTTGTTTTATTATTTTTTATGGGTCCCTCTGTTTTTTGCTGAGAAGCTTTTTACTGCTTTCTCGGGGATCCCTGGGCGAAGCATCTCGAGGTTTCATTTTTGGGCTTCTATCTTTTGCCAGTTGCTTTTACCCTTTGGGACTTTATCCCCTTCTTCCCACAAGGTAAGGTGCAACCCTTAAATATTTGGCCAACCCAATGCCCTGACCAGTGTAATGGGATGTATGAGCGGGAGAAAGATGGAAAGTGGCAAGTATGGTGGGAGCGGACGTTGGCTTTTCATGAATCCCCCCAGTGGCAACTCAAAACCTATGGGCACAATCTTACTAGGGCATCCTGTTATTCCCCCTAGATATGGTCAAGCGGATAGGCATAAGATCCAAGCACCCGTTAGAAACAAAAAGAATCAAATGCATATATTCAAAGGTTTTGAGGATTAGAGTGACACATACCATGATACTCGAACTCATTACCTCATGGAGCAAGATCCACTTCTTCCACGGAACCAGGCCCAGGTGATGGATGCTGCTGCTGTTGATAAAGTGGAGGTGCTGAAGGAAGAAAAGATGGCCCTCCAAGGCCATGATAAAGTCGATCTGGCTATCGGTACTCCATGTCTAGGACCTGCGGGCCTCCATGTCCATTATCAAGAATGATGTGTGGGTAGTAGTTCCCAAACCAAAGAACAAATACGTGGTATCTTCCAAATGGATATACAAAACAAAACATGCAACAGACGAAAGTATTGAAAAACATAAGGCAAGATTTGTGGCTTGTGAATTTTCTCAAAAGGAAGGTATTGACTATGAAGAAACATTTTCTCTTGTAGCCAGATACATGTCTATCAGAACCATCATAGCTCTTGCAGCCAAAATGAAGTTGAAGTTGCACCAAATGGATGTGAAAGTAATTTTCTTAAATGGTGTTATTGAAGAAGTGTATATAGAACAACTAAAAGGGTATGAAGTTGAAGATAGAAAGACCCATGTCTGCAGGTTGAAGAAAGCTTTGTACGAGTTGAAACGAGCTCCTAGAGCTTGGTATGGCAGAATTGATAGTTTCCTGACAAGCTTGGGCTTTACCAAGAGTAAAGTTGATCCTAACCTTTACTTCAAGGTTATGAATGATGATCCAGTTATATTGCTACTATATGTGGATGATTTATTCTTGACAGGAGAAGAAAAGCTCATCATAGATTGTAAGAAGAAGCTCGTTGTAGAATTTGAGATGAAAGACCTAGGGCCGATGCATTATTTCCTAGGTCTAGAAGTTTGGCAGAGCCCAGAGAAGATCTTCCTTAACCAAGGGAAGTGTGCAGTTGAAATATTGAAGATATTTGACATGTTGGAATGTAAAGCCATGACCACTTCCATGGAAACGAATTTGAAGCTCATGGTTGACACTTTGTCAGAGTTGGTTGATGCTACTCTATACATACAGATTATTGGTTCATTGATGTATCTGACGAATACCAGGCTAGATATATGCTTTGCTGTGAACACCTTGAGTCAATATCTGGTGGAGCCCAGACGTGTTCACCTTGTCGCTGCAAAGCATGTGATGAGATTGTTAAGTTTTAAGCTATTATTAGGTTTCTTTTCAATTAACTAGATAACCATAGCATAGATAGGATCACTGAGAGAAACACAATCACATGATACACACCATTTATCCTAAGAAACCCTCATGGGGGAGAAAACCCAACAAAACTTCCTTAATATAGATAGCCAATACAATGCCAAGGCAATAAACCAAAACACCAGAGAATATCCAACACTGAGCAATGCGCCTCTCTCTTCCTTCTTCTCCCAACTGCAGCTACCAAACTTGCGCACTTGATGAGTGAAATGAGTGAGTGAGATAATGAGGTGTTGGCTTCCTTTATTTATACAAGCTGCCAGGCGTTGGAAAGGTGTCTCTTCATTGGGTAGGGCCAACTTGTCTTCTTAGTGGCGAAAACCATTTTAATTAGGCCTGGGGGCCGACTTCTCAATTTGCATAATATGTTTAGGGTTTGACCAATCCACAAAAGGGGACTTGGTCAATTTCAAAGCCCAACATAATCAATCCACAAAAGGGGATTTTTTGTGGATTGATCAGATGAATAATAACAAAATAATAAATAGAATACTCTTTGCAGTTACAATATTTCAACACTCCCCCTTAACAAGGGTATTCTACAACATCCTCAGGAGAGAGAGAGGGCAACAATATCAACAACATCTGGAACACTGACCGACATATCTATAAATCATCTGAAGTTTTTCTCATCATCATCATCATCCATAGCAAGGAGCTGGAATGGCATCATCATCATCTACATCAACATGGATTAATATAACACTAATACATCATCATCATCAATAACATCATGACGCTGATACATCATCAACAACAACAACATCACAGCACGAAGGTTGGAGCATCATCAACATTAGCCCTAGGCTGGAAATCTTTAGCATGAAGCTGGCATCTCAACAACATCAACACGAAACTGGAAATCTTCAGCACAAGGTTGACATCTCAACAATATCAACACGAAGCTGGAAATCTTCAGCACGAGGTTGGCATTTCAACAACATCAACATAAAGCTAGAAGTTTTCAACACAAGGCTGGCATCACAACAACATCAACACGAAGCTGGAAATATTCAGCACGAAGCTGGCATCACAACAACATCAACACGAAGCTGGAAATCTTCAGCACGAGGCTGGAATCACATCAACATCATCATGAAGCTGGAAATCCTCAGCACAAGGCTGGCATCAACACTACTCTCCCTTTCGAGGGAGGTCCTTTCGGACTATACCGCTCAAACTTTACACGAGACAGAGGTGTGGTCAACACATCTGCAACCTGTTCATCTGTGCCAACATAATGGAGCTTTATAACTCCTTTCTGCACCATATCACGAATGAAGTGATACTGGATCTCTATGTGCTTCAACTCATCATGGAACACATAATCTTTATACAACTCTGGTTATCACATGGGATCACGATGGCTTCCATCTCCATATCAATTAGATCTATCAACAACATCCGAAGCCATATGGCTTCACAACTGGCGGAACATGCTGCAATATATTTCGCTTCTGCCGTGCTGAGAGCAACACTGGATTGCTTCCTACTTTGCCATGAAGTAATGGCTGACCCCAGACTGAAACAACATCTTGAAGTGCTCTTTCTATCAGAAACACTTCCAGCTCAATCTGAATCATTATATCCATACAATCTGAAGTCATGATCTCTAGTATAACAGAGACCAAAATCCAACGTACCCTAAAGGTATCTCATCACATGTTTTGCAGCTACAAGGTGAACACGTCTGGGCTCTACCAGATACTGACTCAAAGGTGTTCACAACAAAACATATATCTGGCCTGGTATTCGTCAGATACATCAACGAACCAATAATCTGTACAGAGTAACATCAACGAATTTTGACGAAGTATCAACCAGGAGCTTCAACTTTGTTTCCATGGGTGTGTCCATGGATTTACACTCCAACATATCAAACCTCTTCAATATTTCTACTGCATACTTCAAGATCTTCTCTGGGTTTTGCCAAACTTCGAGACCTAGGAAATAGGCATTAGGTCTTTCATCAAACTCTGTAGCGAGCTTCTTCTGCAATCTGTGATGAGATTTTCTTCATCTTGTGAAGAATACATTATTTACATATAGTAGCAACATCACTGGCTCATCATTCACATCCTTGAGGTAAATGTTAGAATCAACTTTACTCTTGGTAAGGCCCAAGCTCGTTAGGAAACTGTCAATTCTGCCATATCAAGCTCTGGAGCTTGCTTCAACCTGTACAGAGCCTTCTTCAACCTACAAACCTGAGTCTTTTCGTCTTCAACTTCAAATCAAATTTTCACATCACTTTGTACCCATTTGGTACACTTGCTCAGCTGCAACTCAATCTGCACAATCATGTGCTACCTTTATGTGCTTTCTGCAAAGCACTATTTGTCTCACTGCTTGAGAGTATGTCCTCTCCCCTTTCTGCAACTGTTCCTTCTGGAACTGGGACTCTGCACCTGCAGGTGTTCTGAAGCTGAGAATGACTGCTTCATTCTCACTGTGGCTGCTGAAATATGAGAGTAACTCCTCTATCATGACAACAACTTTATCTGAAACTGAGAGTGGATCAATAATTGGCACTGAAAGTAGCTCTTCTTCTTTAATGGAGGTAGCTCTATCTGCTAGTGTAGTCATGTCTCCATGGCTCGACTAATGTACTGCATCAATTGGTACTTTGAGATAACTCACTCTCAAATATAGGGATTGCTCCCCATGAATCTCATACTGTCATGGTAGTTTTGGTTGTCTTCATGAATACTAGAACTATTTCTTCAATTATTGGAGTAAGTGTCTCGTCATAGTCTTCTCCCTCTTGCTGGGAGAATCCTCTGGACACACATCAAGATTTGTATGTCTGCAACATGCTTGATCTGTTAGATCAAACTTGGAAGTCAACATTGACTTCTCTTCTAGTCTCACGGAAAAATCCATATCCCAGTCGTTTTTGACTGGCTTCCTTCTCTGTCACTGAAACAAGGGAATCTTCCCAGGAGATTTCATATCTCCTAGAAGTCTCTGAAGCTACAATCTGTTCTTCTCATGGCATCTGTCTTCCATTCCTGGAAGATGTCTCTTCATCTGATCTTTTTTGAGATCAAGCTTACTCTTGATTTCTTTTGAGTCTACAAGGACTTCATCTCTTACAGGGTATACTTGGTGTTGAATATCAAGTCTTAAATATGAAAAGATGAGTCAGACTTCAAATGTTCTGCTTCCCATCAAGGTGGCTTCATTATCCTTTGACCAAGTCTTCTGTGAGTTCTGTTCTAATGTTTGGTCATCTTTGGAGCCTTCTGCTCCTTACAGTCAATCTCCATATGAGATACTTTGGATCTCAAAAACAATTTCTTCATCTTCTTTGGTACATGGATGTATACCGTCATGTACACAACTTGTATAGTTTGCTTCATGTCTCATTGTGTTGCTTCCTGCAACCTTCACTATAGTTTCCTTAGGGCACCTATGTCCTGCTCGGAACAAGAACAACAATAGCCAAGAATACTACTCTTTATAATAATAATAAAGCAAAGGTGAGAACAATCACCACAGTAGCTCCTTTAGAGCTATTACATGTGACAAAGATCAAAAGTAAGAAATACAATATGAAATGAGATCAACACTCTTCTAGTGTTGTGATCAAGCATTCCTCTGTGGTAGCTTGGAACCAACACAAGAAGTTTCTCCTAGACGAGATGTTAGTTGTATCTGGTAAATAATAACAATAAGTATTTACCTCAATATGCTCACATGCTACCAAGTATAAAACTAGAGTTTTGTCCTCAAGGATGAGTGTGTTGCTTTTCTTTCAAGTCTCCTTCACTCAAGGTGACAAGTGCTTTCTTCAACCTGTCTTTTGTACTAAGACAAAATGTTATCTTGATAGAAATCTAAATTAGAGAATAAACTCTCAACTTTAATCAACCTTGATAATTTTGACCAATGGTTAGTATGATTTCAACATGCAACCTGGATGTTCATAAGGTCAAAATAATGTTATAATAGGTAGATGCATATCAAGATAATCAAACCTGGGGTGCATAATTCCTCTAAATGTGTTGGATCTGAGATCCTTCTAGATCTACGATAAGAGATTCTTTCTCCTGCAAGTACCACTTAGAATAATATAGTTGAAACATATGTAAGTACATACTTCTAATAGTATCGGCGGGTGCTAGTACGATCTGACAACAACGGTGATAGGTAACAAACCTTCAAAACTTTAAAGGTGTTTCAACTTTAAGGTTGGCCAACACTTTATAAAATATTTCACTGCAACTGGAACTGCAACTGTAACTGCAACTAATACTTTAACTGTAACTTAGGGTTTTATGAGAAAACCCTAATTTCTCAAACTTCAAATTTTGAAATTTTGATCCAGGGGATAGATGCACTGAGCTAAGGTGAGTAAGATGGTGTAGTCAAATTTTTGAAAATCCAAGTTTTACCCCTTGAAACTGAGCTTGTGGAAATCTGGACTGGTACTTCTGGCACTGGTTCTGGTTTTCTGGTACCAGTGAAAGCTAGGGTTTCACTTTTCAGGAGTTCTGTCCACTGAAAAGGTGCGCTCAAGGTGCCAAAAGATTCACTAGGGTAGGGCGCACTTTCCTAGGTGTTTTTTAGTCAAAAATTCCTCTCTAATAAAAAGCCCTAATTTTCTTGTACGACAACAATGACGTTTTTGCTTATCTAATGAAAGATGCTCTCTTCAGTATAGCTTTGATACCATGTTAAGTTTTAAGCTATTATTAGGTTGCTTTTCAATTTACTAGATAACCATAGCATAGATAGGATCACTGAGAGAAACACAATCACAAGATACACAACATTTATCCTGGGAAACCCTCATGGGGGAGAAAACCCAACAAAAATTCCTTAATATAGATAGTCAATACAATGCCAAGACAATAAACGAAAACAGTAGAGAATATCCAACACTGAGCAATGTGCCTCTCTCTTCCTTCTTCTCCCAACTGTAGCTACCAAACTTGTGCACTTGATGATTGAAATGAGTGAGTTAGATAATGAGGCACTGGCTTCCTTTATTTATACAAGCTAGCAGGCGCTAGAAAGGTGTCTCTTCACTGGTCAGGGCTGACTTGTTGTCTTAGTGGCTAAAACCACTTTAATTAGGCCCGGGGGTTGACTTCTCAATTTGCATAATATGTTTAGGGTTTGACCAATCCACAAAAGGGGATTTGGTCAATTACAATGCCCGACATGATCAATCCACAAAAGGGAATTGATCAGATGAATAATAACTCAATAATAAATAGAATACTCTTTGCAGTTACAATATTTCAACAGAGATACCTTAAGGGTATGTTGGATTATGGTCTCTGTTATACTGGAGATCATGACTTCAGACTGTATGGTTATACTGATTCAGATTGGGCTGGAAGTGCTTAAGATAGAGAGCACTTTAGGATGTTGTTTCAGTTTAGGGTCAGCCATGACTCCATTGCAAAGCAGGAAGCAATCCAATATTTCTCTTAGCACGGTAGAAGCGAAGAACATTGCAACATGTTCCGCCAGTTGTCAAGCCATATGGCTTCGAAAGTTGTTGACAGGTCTGTTCGATCTGGAGATGGAAGCCACCTTTATTCTATGTGATAACTAGAGTTGTAAAAAGATGACGGAGAACCCAATGTTCCATGATAAGGCGAAGCACATAGAGATCCGATACCACTACATTCGTGATATGGTGCAGAGGGGAGCTGTAAAGCTCCCATATGTTGGCACAGATGAGCAGGTTGCAGATGTGTTGACTAAGCCCCTGTCTCGTGTGAAGTTTGAGTACTTTCGAGACAAGCTTAGTATTGTCCGAAAGGACCTCTCTCGAAAGGGGGAGTGATGCTGATGATACTATGGTATCCTGACCAACAATGGATAGCTTCGTTAGGATTTTATATCCTAGGGAATCTTATGATTCCTGGGCAGATACTAAAGGTCCGGTAAGGACGGCCTGTCAGACTACATGTGCATGTATATGCCAACTCTGGTCAATAGTCGTAGTTTAGTTAGGATTTTATATCCTAGGGAATCTTATGATTCCTGGGCAAATCTCGAAGGTCCGGTAAGGACGGTTTGTCAGAGTACCATGTGGTTTTAGGATTTTATATCCTAGGTAATCTTATGATTCTTGGGCAGATACCGAAGGTCCAGTAAGGACGGTCTGTCAGAGTACCAGAAATGTTGTTATTGATGCACCTACCTCGTTCTGTTGCCACATGTTGATGATGATGATCCAGCTTCGTGTTGTTGATGATGTTGTTCCAGCTTTGTGTTGTTGATGATGTTGTTTCAGCTCCATGTTATTGATCTTATTGTTCCAACTTCTTGCTATTGATGTTGATGTTCTAGCTTCATGATAATGATGATGATGATGTTATTCTAGCTCCAAGCTGTAAACGATGATGATATTGATGATGAGAAAAACTTTCGATGATTTATAGATGTGCCAGTTAGTGTTCCAGATGTTGATGATGATGTTGCTATCTCCTTCTCTTGATGATGTTGTATTGAGTCATGTCAATAGAATACTCTTCTCGATAAAGGGGAGTGTTGAAATATTGTAACTTCGAAGAATATTCTAATTATATTTGAGTTATTGTTGTATAGATCAAATCCCCTTTTACGGATTGATCAAGTCGGGTCTTGTATAAGATCAAATCCTCTTTTGTGGATTGGTCAAACTGTATTTGTATAGTGGTATTTTTAAGGTCGGCCCCTAGTAATTATAAAGTGGTTTTAGCCACTTCTAAGAGAAGTCGCCTCAACCAAGTGAAGAGACACAACCCTAGCGCTATCTCACACTTGTATTTATATGTGAGGTTGGTGTCTCATTTGAATACAAACACTCACTCACTCATCGAGTGCGCATGTCTTGAAGGCAGTTGCAGTTGCAGGAAGAAGTTTGACGAAGGAGAAGAGAGGTGCATGCTTGGTCTTGGTTTGTCTTTGGTGTTTTGGTCTTAGTCTTGGCATTGTATTGACAATCTATTATTGAGGAAGTTTTGTTGGGTTTTCTCCCCCATGAGTGTTGTGTACCTTGTGATTGTGTATCTTTCAGTGATCCTCTTTATATTGTTGCTTTGGAAATGCATTGAATGCTCATGAAATTTTGAAATAACCTAATAACAATAGTAAAACTTAACGTCATTTTTATTTACCCTATAGATAGGAGACTTTCCATTTCGGTCGTGTCAGGGGTTTTGGTGAGGTTGTATTCCTTTATTTGTGACTCCCTTCAAGAAAAAGTTTCTATGATGTCCTTTGATAAGCACGCTTGGTTCAAGTAGGTTTGAATCCAGTAAAGTACCTCCCTAGCCTAGGATATGTTCATTGCATTGTGCTACTTCCCCCCAACCTCTTCACACTTTACAGTCCACAACGAGTCTAGTGGGCATCCTTTCCTCAACTTGAGTGTGAATATTGATCATTAATTTACTCTTGGCAATGGTATTCTATTGGAAGATTTTAGTGCCTGTACTTGGTATTTACAAGTACCCCATCACAATTGGTCCAAGGATCCCCTTTGTCTTCAGGGGATTGACTTGGATGTCATGGGCCTTTATAGGAACTCAGATGATGGTATCGGGCCCCTTACAACCGATGGGAGACACCTTCTATAGCTTGGGGAATCTCAAGATTTGCTAATACTGAATGGTTTTTTATGCTACCTCTGGGTGCTTCACATGATTTCCACATAGCGGTGGGGTGAGTGTGGTCAATTATATCCTATCCAACCAAGAGATTCGCCCTCCTATTTGACACTTTTCTATGCCCCCTTCCCCCTTGCGGAGCATGCCATTTTTCCTTATACATCATCTCCTTACCCTCGTACTTCTTACCATATCCCCCCTTTGTGCCCTACACATCACTATCTTCTTTGATAGGAGTATGTTGACTCCCACTTAACTCTCCTTTGTTGGTTGATTCCTCCCCTTCCCCATTTTCTCATGCCTCGAGTAGCCTTTGTGAAATATGAGCTTCTCTCTACAACTTTTTAGGAGGCTGTTGTCAACACTTTGCCCATTCCATTTGGCATCCCACCCATACCCCTAAACTTGGTTTTTGCCTCATGAAACACTGGTTCGATGAGGAGTACAAACTTCACCATAAGCATCTATGATTATCTTTTACACATGACCTCGCTCCTTCCACCACCTTCAAAAGTCTTGGCGTCACCACCTCCATCATAAAAGATACAAAATCCTATCTCTTTGGAGATGGGATCTTTGTGTAGCCCTTCCCCATTCACCTAAAATCTTTTAGCGAAACCTTTAACCTCAACATAACACCATCCTCCCCCAAATTAGATCCTTAATCCATGTTCTCTTATACTACATCTCTCTATGGTGTTCTTTAGCAACCCCCTATTTGTGTTGCATCCGCCCTACCCCCCGCCTATCATCTTTTCTCCTATGGAGACATTGAGAGCGTAGTCAGGGTTGTGAGCACTAGCAAGGTAGTAGAAAAGGAAGGCTTCTTGTTGAAAATGGCGTAATCTTCACTTTCGACCATCCCTGACCGCATATTGTATCATTAATTATACTTTTAGGTTTGGTTAAGGCCAACGTTATACACGTAAGCTCATAACCTCTATTAGGCTATTAGTGTTGTGCTCTTTTTTGTTCATGGGTTTCTTTTTCTTTCCAGCACACGTGTACTTGGGTTATTGCTCTCTCTAGGATTGTGCCCCTTGGTTGATTTCTCTTCAAGAGTTGGGGTGCCCTAGTGCTTGTTATTTTTCTCTTTGGGTAGAATTAGGGTGTGTTGGTTTCATTCTATTCTTGCACTATATATTGATTCTCAACATAGTATCAAAGCAAGTGTGAACCTCACTTACTCAATTCATCTATTGATCCAAGGATTTTTGGCTAGTGGCATTGCCCAAGGGTTGTGATGAAACTAGGGTTTTTGGATCAATTTTTTAAAGTTTTCCTAGGGATTAAACCCTCCTTCAAGGGCTCACTTTGGTAGTGGATCCGAAGATTTTTGGCTAATGGCATAGCTTAAAGATTCTTTGCGACTACGGAACTAGGGGTTTTGGAACATCTCCTTTTTTAGGGTTTCCTTGGCTATGACCATTATTCATATAAGAAGTATGTACAAAGGATCATGTTTTCATGGACTATCACTACATACTAATGGTATGAGTCATAGAAAATGACCAACCTCCTCATCTTCCACACATTTCTATATATTAATTGACTAACAATGATTGGAAGTTGGGTGGTCATACCTGTTGACACAACTCTCCGCTTGTCAATATTTTATTATATAATATATAAAGACATTTATTTTTTACATAACTTCACAATAGACAACTAAACATATCAATCCCCTTTTTATCATGATAAGACTTCACAAAGGATAATTATCAATTGACCCATAACAAGGCAATGGATTTCTGTCTAAATTCTGGAGAGAGTAATCTTTTAAAGCAATGTCTAGACTTCTAGTGCATGACATGCAAATAAACTATTCAGCAAGTGCAAGTAGATTGCCTTTTGAATCCGCAGCCACCATCAATGTAAATATTCATCTCCCATTCTTGAAGAATATCAACAATAATTATCCATGGTTGTTTAAACTTTAAGCAACTTTGGATGGTTGGAATTGGTGTGGTTCCATCTTATTGACGTGAAATCTAATTTTAATATTTTTTCCCTTTATGTAGTGATGTATTTGAAGTTGTTGTCATTGTTATTCCAGAATTCATCTTCACATCAGATGCTGGAAATTTTGTCTCTTCCTATTATTGAAAGTTGAAACCATTTATGAGCTAAGCAATTTCTAAACGATGCAAGTGACATTACTTGTGTCTTTGCTGGCGATCCACTTTGTTGACCATAACATTTTATCCACTTGGAACTTGAGGTAGAGTTCGAGCCCCTCGTTATTTCAATTTAAGGCATTTCTCATACTTGTGGTACCTTGGACAATGTTTCGTAAAGACAAAATGTCTAGGCTTCTTAAAAAATAGCCATACATCTATAACGCCATGCATCCTATAATGTGTACTTTTATTGCAATTTCAGTTTTGCATCAGTGGCATCTTCTCTCAATAATTCCTTAATGTTTTTTTTTGGTTGAGCCTAAAGCATAAATTTCATTACTCTGACAACATCACAATCTGGTTCTTTGATCAAAACCACATTCTACAGAAGATTATTGCTCTTATTAATCAAGCTACTACCTTTGTTATTGTGGAACATTCTAGGTACTCATGCTGTGTATGATGATGATCTGATTGAGAATGATAAGTGCACTAAGCATAGACCCATTGTGATTATCTCTCAGCCTCGAAGCTTGAAATGTCCTCTATTTTGTTTTTAAACTTACTGGGCATGCATTCAAAGGAATCTGTTTGATAATTTCTCATGGAACTTGAAGTAATTCTTCGTCCCAACCAGCCTAATTTTCATTTTTCTGAAGGTTTTCAACACATTGATGCTTCTTTATATGTTTTCAGGACGCATATTAAAAGTATCTAGTTTCTCTCCAACAGAGGATAGGACCATTGCACAATCCAATTCAATTTTTCTTCTTTCATCCAATTGTTATGCTAAATTATAACCTGCATGTACCAACTGTTGAAATTTTCCATCAGAGTCTGTAATGGGCATATTTCCATGTTGTTAGATGCTGTGTGATATATGGAATTCTCATATCCAGTATCTTTAATTATATCTTTAAATTTTCCTGGAGCATTATCCTAATTTCTTAGACCCTCTAGAGTGCACCATGCTACAGTTGCTACTTCTAATCTGATGGAAAACTAAGTCTTCCATTCCAACAGCTTCATAATCTTGCGAATATTTTATATTTCTTTTCCAAACAAAAAAGTGGCTCATGATCTTAATTGACCTCATAACTTGCCATGTAAACACTATTATTTGAAGGGGTGAAAATTATAACTGTGCTTGCCATAACAAAGGTTGGGTTGGTATATTTGGAATGGTACATTTAGGGTGTTGGAGGAGGTCATGGTTCATTTTGAGTTTGAACTCCACTATATATGAGCCACATTGTACTTACCATAGTCCTCTTTGGCATCCTCAAGTTACTTAACCGAAAATTCAGTCATTTTTCCTGCATCTAGGATAGGTGGGTCTACTAGTCCAAAGATGCTAGGAGCCCTTCATTAGGATGTGTGCTGGTGACTTTGGTCCTGATGCTTAGGTATCATGCTTTTTGATCCCTCATCATCTTGTCCCTCTAAAGGAACTGACCAATACATTTGCTTCATGAGATCTTGAACTGCTTTTTCTTATTACCA